>VURO01010276.1:33560-47273 GCA_015108175.1 Pelvicachromis taeniatus
TATCCACTGAGCAAGAAGGAACGTTGGATGCGATGCTAGTGCTCCACCATCAGGGGGCAGCAGGTGCCAAGAGGTGTGAAGCACAGGGCATTTACAAACCACCCTAACCTCAAGAGCAGCAATTCATTGTAAATAATCACGGACCACATTAATGGAAAAGCCAGTGTGGGAACTGATCTACCTGTACTCTCCAAGGCAGGCTTGTGTTTGTCTATCTCTGACTGCAGGATTGTGCAAGCTTTTGTATTATATGATCCTTGAGAGAAATCAAGGCCTTATGTTTTGTTTTTTTCTCCCTTTAAACATGTGTGTTGGATTAGATGTTATTATACACTCAGTAAGACGCAATACGACGACGGGAGCGTGCACTTTCTGGTCAGTTTTGTTTCGTGGACTTCAATGAGTAACACTGGTCTGTGAGAAAAGCACGCGACACTCACTCGTTCCCTCGTTTTAAGTGAAAATGTATCATTTTCTATGAATAAACAAGACATAACATCAACAACAATTAGATTGCTCACGACATCTTCACAACAGTTGCTCACACTGCCACATTGAAAGGACAGAAAAAAAAAATATTTACTGTGACGAAAGGGTGGTCTGTCTCACATTGTGTTGCCTGCAAAGAAAAAAAAAAGAAAACTGTGCGAGCACCATGGCAACTCCAACCAATTGCAGAGTAAGAAATCCTCCCCATGACCTCTTTATTGCCTATGAGAAATCTGGTGAGTAATGCGGGCAGTGTTGCTAAGAGCCCGGGGAGACAAACAACAACTCCCTCTGACTCAACAGATGACAAAAAAATGTTTATTATTAAACAAATTTATTAATCTTTGACATTTCTATCAACAGGTATGTACAGATTCAGGCAACACGTGTGTAGTCCCTGCAAAAAAAATCCCAACAACGTCTGGATAATTATTAAAAAAAATCTACAAATCAACAACAAACATGCTTTGTTTTTGTTTTTTTCTCCTTTTTTTAATTAGTCCTACTAAGGTACTTGAACATTATATAAATTAAATTATAAAAAGTGGACTCTAAATTCACCGCCCATTTTATTCTGATGGGAGGTACATTGCAAAAACAAATGACAATCACAGAATTTGTTAGAGTGCTGCTAGAAGATCCCACTAAAGCAGGGGTCGCCAACATGGTGCCCGCGAGGACCATATGAGTAGCTCTCACTTTCAAAAAGCTTGGTGACCCTTGCACTAAAGGATCCAGCAAACTGTTTTTTTCGCTCTCTCGCATCATTTAGTTTTCACTTCACTTTGTCCTACTCCACACAGCCAGGTGCTATATTTCACTTTTTCATCAAGCTCCATCTGAAGAAATACACAAAATAAAGTTTACTGCGATGACAAGATTCCCCCCCCCCAAAAAAAGTCCTACGACCGACCAGGCAAACGGTAAAACGGATAATAACACAACACTTGATTCCGGTGACTAACTTCTGAAGTACAGTACATGTAACGTCGAGTATTGCATTGTGATGTTCACTATCAAAACAGAAACACATCCGTCTTTGAGGCTCATCGCGCTGCTATGTGCTCAGTGAAGAGTGGAAATCGGTCGACCATTATTTCTGTTTGTGTCTGGGGATTTTTGTAAGTGTTTCTCTGTGAAACGCAGAAGTTGCAGTGGTTTTAGCCTCATCCTCTTACATTCTCCAACTGCGCCGTGTTTTGCTGAACACCTGCGACCGCTTGAGGAGAACATCAGTTCAAGGGTGACAAACACCCCATGGATAGAAGAGCAGTTATTAAGTTCTACTCTACATTAGGAAGACACAGTTGGAGAACTAGAGTGCATTAAGTAGTCTCTTCTTATGTTTGTGCTACTCAGACCCTGACGACTGGCGTTGTGGCTGTGAGGGGCACCGTGGAGCCAGTGTCGTAGTCCAAGTCGATTGTGGTGTTGTTGACGGTGCCCAGGCTGCTAAGGGAAGTGCCGGTGCCCATCTGTCTGTCCCGCAGACTTTGCAGGTAGCTCTGAGGAGAGGAAGAAGACAAACAGAGGCATTAGTGAAGGGGACAAAGATCTAGAAAAAAGTCCAGCATTTAAGGTCTAATCACTACAGCACGCGGCATGTTTGTCACACTGACCGGTGCCAGTAGATCCCCAGCGTAACGTTTCACTGGGGTGGGTTTACGGCGGTACGTGCCTTCCTGCCCACCTGCCTGCTGTCGCTTCTTGGCGTCTTTCTCTCGGATCCGCATCAGCTGGACTCTCTTCTGCCTCCGGCTGATGACAACTGTGACGTGAGGGGAAAGTTTGAGAGTTTAGAAAAATTCCAGTGGTTCAGAGTTAAAGGATTTCACAAAAAAAGGTCTGAAAATGTGATCACATAAATCTTCGTCCCTAAACTTTGCTTTAATAGGAATAGAATACCCTGAAGCTTCTTTTCCTAAGTTTAAGCCTTAGCTTGATTTGATTCATCGGAGGAGTGAAAGCGCCACGCTTACCCTCCGTGTGTGAGAAGCCGTTGTCCGTCAGTTTCCACTGAACCAGCACTCCTATGAGGCTGAGAGCAGGCCAGATGCCCAGAATGACCCAGCTGTACCAGCAGAGCGCCGGTCCGGGTGTGAGGCGCAGGCATTCATACACGTGAATTGCCAACACCAGCATCTCCACAAAGTAATCGGCACACACCGTCATGATAGCCGCCCCAAACACAGCAGTGGACAGCATGGTGAACATCTTCTGCCATTGCAGTGTCAGCACGGCAAACAGCATGCCGGATCCCAAAAGAGCGCCGAGCGGCACCCACAGTGTGGTAGGTGTGTAGAACTGCTGAGTGACCAGCAGGGCGGCGAGAGCCAGGAGGAAGCCGAGCAGCAGGCCCGTCATGAAGAGGCCGACACTTCTCACGAGCATAGTGACGAGGCCGCACAGGAGGCCTATAACGAGGCCGATGCCCGCGCTGGCCTCAACGCTCAGCTGTGTGTCCAGCACGTGCTCCTTGTGACACAGCAAGAAAATGATGACTGAGCCAAACATGAGGCCAGACAGGAACATGACAGCTTTGAAACACCGGTAACCTGGAGACGGAGGGCAGACAGGAGAGACGTGCCGTGAGGAATTTAGATAATGAAGAACTGGAAGGAAACTAATAATGAAGTTAGGCCAATATATGACCAGAAGATCAGCACAAAACAACCACAGCAGACTGCATGTTTCAAATTCTGTAAGCCAGCAGAGATCCTCACCAAAGAAGCAGTAGATTATTCCAAACAGGCAACACATGGAGCAGATGACGGTAGGGATGACATCATACTTCCTCTCTATCTCCAAACTACAGGCATCTGCCATGCCCGACCCTGCCCCCTCAGAGCTCAGTCCGGTGGGGTCCGTCATTGTGCCGAAGGCTCTGGGACAGGCTGAGATTCAGGATAGGGAAGGCGGGGACCGCTGTGAGTGTTATATCAAGTCCATCAGAGCAGGTGTGGTGACTGCAAGAGAAGAGAAAAGTGCTGATGAAGCCAGGAAATCTAAGAAAGGGTGACCATATCGTAGTCAGTAAAGCGTTTTTTTTTATGCTGATTAACACGGAAGTAAAGCAATTGTTAAATCTTCGACTCTGTATGTGCAGCTCGCACTGCAACTCAATAAAACCCACAATGCTGCAGTCAAACATCTCATTCACTCACTACGCTCATATACAAGCTCAGATCCTCCTGAATTTTTATATGTCAACAAACATATGTAACAAACATGTAATTCCTTTACATAATTTATGGTAAAGGAATTATGTTTCTTCACTTTTTACCACCCAATTTTTAAGCACTAACAGATTCTGTATAGAGTGTTTTTAATTTGCTCTCCCCCCGATTAATTCACCCTTTCCTTAAAGGAAAAAAAAAAAATCACCAATCGTGTGTGGAAAACAAAGGCACAGATTTATCTATGGGCTAAATTGGCCCCAAGTCCACTTTTGTAACCGTAGGCGACTGTTAATATTTCTCCACCACCTTCTGTTATAATCTCTTTCAGAGGAAGGGCACCAACGAGCACTCCGAAAAGATTATATATGCTATTTAAGCTGGCAGGCCTGCAGATTGCCACAGAGGGCTGCAGTGGGGCTAAAGACTTATGGGTGGACTGCTCTTTCTGAGGCTGCTGGCAGGCCTCCTGTATGAGCTCACCGCAGCTGAGATCCGATTACAACTAACTCACGTTTTCTACTTGAGACACTCAGGAACATTCGGTGCTGCCTTTTCTCCTTAATAATCGCCAGCTCCTCTCTTTCTGTTCATCTTTACCTCACCATGTTTCACCACGAAGTTCCCCCACCTTGCAGCTGTTTTCTCTTTACTCTGCACACTTCTTCTATCTGTTCCTCAGACAGAAGAAGAATGACTAATTTGCATGTCCTGCCTAAGAATGACTTTACACGGAAAAAATGAACTGGCCACTGGAAATTTCTCTTTTCTTTTGCAATCTCTCACAGTTCTTCTGCCCCCCCCCGTCCCTCTTCTTTCTGTCACTGGCAACTGCAACGAGCCAATTCTGTGGTCACAGGAGAGAAAATACACGATCAGTGCCACTCTGCTGGGCTTCCCCTGCGTTTCAAAACTGATTAATGGCTTAAATGCATATCTTACTTTTCTCATAACTAAAAACCTCGTTCTGAGACTATAATGACTCCTATTTGTCAGTTTCTTCATTGGAACAGTAAACCAAAAGGAATAAGTTGTTTTGCAAATGGAAAGATTGCAAAAACAAAATTGTTAAAAAAAAAAGAAAAAAGTAATGAAACCAAGCTGTAAGGGCTCTCTGTTGACTGCAGCAGGACAAATAATAAAATGGAGAAAGAAAAAAACCCTTTTCTAACAAGGACGACCGCTGTGGGCCAGATCTCTGTTTACAATCATGACTATAATCTTCACATCAGCCCTCGCCAGCTTACAGTGAAGGTCCATACTCAGCTCTGGGACACAGCTATGCACAGAGGTCCGGGCAGCATCAGTGCAAATATGACAGCTGGTGGGCGGAAAGGGTGGGAGGTTTTTTTTTTTACACGCTTGACATTCTCTGTATGTTTAAGGGTTAACTTTACCTCTTTCTAAAATTGAGAGTGAGCACTAAATTTCGTGCAGATGTGCGTGTCAGTGTGTTGTGAAAGAGGTTTAGAAGGGGGGGAAAAAAAGATCCCTTACTGTTAAAGGCTTTTGTTTACCTCTGGCTGGGGAAGTACTACGGTCTCCCTCCTCGTGTTACCAAAGGTGCGGTCATGTGAGAGAAGGGGAAAGTTTTGTTTATGCGTGACTCTCTTAAGGTGTCAAATGAATTTGAGTGAACAAAGTTAGCTGGTGCACTTTATTTATGAGTAGAGCTGACTTTTAGCGTACACTCAACTAAACCCAGCTGGTTTGTCTCAAAGAGCCTTTGCATTAGTTGGTGTTATTATGACACCTGGTAGGTGTGGATATGAAACAGCTGCTCTTTTCTATTTTTTTCTTCTTCTTCTTCTTCTTCTTTTTTTTTTTTACAATCTTTACAAGTTTGATGGCTTCTTTTGTATTCTAGGCATAGTTACTCCTTTAAATTAGCAGAAGACTAAAGTCCTGGATAGTTAACTGGCTCTAAACAACTACAGCACCACCAACCTGAATAATGTTTACTACAAAGATTTGTGGGCTGTTATTAAATATTTCTGCTTTATAGTAATTCCTGTCATTCCACATTAACAATATTCCACATTTACACCCACAGACCGGACTCTGAATGAACGCTTTGTCGTTGTCTAATTAAGTTTAGTTAAACTGCAAGAAGACGTCGTCGGCGCGAAATAACAACCCAGGCCTCTTCCTTTCTCTCACATATCTGGTTACTGTTGGATCTCATATTTTAACTGCTAAGATAATGACTCAGTTCACTCGTAAACTAGAGATCAGCTCGCATTTCAGCACAATTTTAACTGTAATTTGCCCCGGCTCCACACTCATATACACCCATGTTTCACTCCCATGCCTCTGCCTCATGCTGCCTCCTCCCTTTTCGTCACAATGGTGTCTTATGTGTTGCGGCCTTGGAAGTCATTGCCGCTGTGGGAGAATAGAGCCATTATGGGGCAAAACAAAGACTCTGAGGCCCATGCTGTGACCTCTAGTGGCACTCGGAGGAAACCATGCGAATGAAAAACGAGACCACATAAAGATGGCTGAGTGCAGAGGCAAGGACGCTGCTAGATCCCAAGTCGTTTGCTTTAAGAGGGGAGCCAAGTATTAGCCTTCAGACGGCTGGTAAGTGATGAAGGGTGGTCCTAAATTAGAAGACAGAGCTATCAGTCTTAACGCCTGAACTCCCTGGAAGCCCCTCCACTAAAAAAAAAAAAACACCTTACAATGCAGAATTTTCAACAAGCTGCCTGGCAACTGATTCATTAGTAGTCAACTAGACTTTGAGTCTACAGCCACACAGGCAGCTCTCCTAGGCTGCACTTTGGCCTGGCAGTGCTTTTAGTCAGAAGGTAGCATCATCGGGTTTTCCCCATGCAGCAAAGTACTGCACAAAGGTGAATGAATTCAATTCTGATGACTCAGTGGAAATTAAAGTGAAATGTGTTAGTTTTACAGCAGCTATTTGGGAAATCTTCAGAATGTGACACCCACATAAGCTAATAATAGGGCACAAACACATACACAGGACCACTAGCCTGGGGGAGCCTGGATGTAGAGGGGGCAAAAAATCTTTCTATGCCATTTAAATCAATAGAAAAGCCTCTTTTTAAATTTTCCTTATTTTATTTATGTAAAGAAATAAAGAGGTCAAATAAAATTGTACTTTACCTTCCTATAATGCAAAAACAATCACTAGTATAACACCTAGCCAACCATTCCTCACAGAGGGTCCAACAACAAATGAGAAACAGAAGGATTTTAGGACATTTGCACCCGTAGCATGAGGAGAGTAAGAATGAGTGAAGGCTAGCTATTTACTATCTCTCCACATGACAGGAAGAGCGAGCGGTGAATGAAAATTATTGCTGCGTTTACATGGTGGAAAATGAGGGCTTTAAGCAACAGGTTAAAAAGCTCGACCCAAGGTGCGACATCAGAGGTAGAAAACACTTTTCAGTTTAATCCTGAGACCGTGGTGTGCAGCACTATGAGGTCAAGTTACTTCAGTTAGTGCTAAGAAGTTATTTTATCCTTTTTTGGGTAGTAAAAAAACTACCCAAAGCTACTTCTGTGCTTACATTTGCTATTCGCTGTGTCGCTCGATATAATGCTGCTGCAGCTGCTGCAGGCACCTTGTTTACATACTTTGAATTAGACCATGTGTCATCAGTGAAAGTAAGTCATTAGAAAACAAGGACGGAAAATGCCATTCATGTAAGTATACTTATAAATGCTTACCATGTGTCCCATGCATCTGCTACTTCTTAGATAGAACATCCAAAAAAATGCCAGAAGCTCTGCTGTCACAAACCTACAGCTAATCCAAAGTGTTGCAGTGTGACTACAATGAGGAATTAGCAACACAAATCAGATTTCTCCCCCATTAGCTTCCCTTTATTAGTTCGCAGTAAAGTCCACAATAGCTTTTAACCCTTTAAAGCAGCTCAGAGTGCAGGTTTGTGGTACCTACAGTTTTAGAATGGGAGTCTATCGGCTTATCGAGGCAGACAGTGTAGCTCCTTTTATGAACGAGCCTGAAACTTTCTGTTCTGATCACACTGATCACACTTAAAGTTATTGCTCAATAAGGATTGCCATAGATTTTGGGGAATTTAGCTTTTGCTGGGGAACCTTGTATCACGAGAGCTTTTCTTCTCTCTGGCTCCAAGAATTTCTGTGCCTCTGTTGCATGTCATTATGTCGTCCCTCCCATAATTTTAGCTTTTTCGTCTTTGTCATCTCTCTGTTGTAGTCTCTATTGTAGTTACTCTAGTCACTTCTGTTTTGTCTCCATTGAGGTGGATCGGCCACTCCCATGTCTGCTTTTGCTGCAGATTTCTTCCAGCTGAAAAAAGATAATGGTTCTGTTGCTCTTTTTTTTTTTTATATTGCACCATTAGAGGGTCTATACTTTACAACATAAAGTGCCCTTAAATTACTGTTGTGAAATGCCGTGTGTACAGTTTAATACCTCTTTTGCACTTTATTTCCCTCCCTTCTTTGTGTCCCATTTGCACTTTCAAAACACAATGACCAAGTAATAATAATTCAAATCCCTTCTACAAAGCTCACTGAGCTCACACTCAGTATCAGCTGCAGATGCGCTATTGGAATGACATGTTGTCCTTGGGTATCCTCCCCTTGAACACACCCAGCAGGGTGCTGTCCTGAGCAGCACAGATTTGAGTGCTCAGCTGCTGAGGAACAGACAAGGCTGACTAAAAGTTCCCCACATAGCTAATGCGGGTGTGTTTAATCAAGGGGGTGGGCGTGCACGATCACAGCCAAAGATTCTGGGAGCGCTTCTCCGACTTGACAGCCGGGGCCAGCTGAGAACCGAAAAACCTGCGGAGTTATGGCCTGGCTATGTGACAGCTTCACTTGGAAGACCCTACCAAGAATGTGAGATGCACTGGGGTCTCAACAGTTGTTGGTATAAATTATGTCTCCTTAAGGTGAAGACCCCAACCATCTGAAAGACTAACCGAGTCAGAAAAATGAAAATGGGAATAAAGCGAACTAATGTCACAGCTGGGGTCTTTAAATATGATAATATATATTGTGCTAACCATAACACTTATCAAAATAACATCTGCTTTAACTCTAAAGCAGACTGAGCAAGCTTCCTGCCTCGCCGATAGCAGGAAACTGAGGACCACGTGAGGAAGTGGAACATCAGGTTTCAGCAGGAACTGTCCCCCTGTGTTTGTGACATGGACCAAAAGCTCTATCAAAGAGCTGGATTATCAACACACAAAGCTGAGGAAAAACAAGGCGGCTACTTGGAAGTCAAAAAACTAGCAGTGTCTTTAGAAACTATTTCATCTGAGAAATTTAACCAATAGGAAGTTGCAGGATAGGCACGCTTGTAATGCAGCGTTAATATGCTTGTAATCTGTCTGGCTCACGGGCTAAGCTACACATAACACTTTCAATTATGTCACAATGCCCCAGCTTACGTGATTGTGGCTACTTTCAGAAGGTTTTTTTTTACATAGCAGCTACTGCCATGTCTGTATGCTAAGGACTTACATAACGAAACAAAGCACCACATGACAGCCAGTTTTCACTTTGACCAGACTTTGAGCGCCCGCGGGCTTTGCATTTCTTCATCACATGCATGCATGTACGAAAATGTGCAGTGAGAAAAAAAGATTAGTAGCTGTCACAAAGTCTTGACTGACTCTGTAGTCCCTTTATTTATTCATTAATTTTACTAAGTGCCAAAAAAACCAAACACACAATACACACAGAGATATGGAAACTGAGCTGTAGGGGCAAGCTATTTGTTTCAAAACCTTTAAAAAGCTGCATTATTAAAGGCTGTTGAGGCGTAGAGAAGTAAGGTGTCTCAGTGTTTTGTCATTCCATTGTATGTGAATTAACGACAACTTGTTTTTAACCACATATCAGTCCATCGTCTCAAGAGTCATTTTAGGGCCACATGTGAACTACGACGTCATCAGAAACCTAATTTTTCACTGCCTAAATCTGACCTGGAACTGCCCCACTTTAAAGTCCTTCATGTATTCTCTTCTCCGTTGTCCTGATTATACAAAAAGCAATAGCTACACACATAGGGGTCAGCACATCTGTCTATTAGGAAATGTCACAAAGCTCAGTGTAATCGATGCCTTTAACCAAAGAATTCAGAGGGGATAATAAACTGCATTGTGACCACAGTCACATGCGAGTTCAAGTTATACAGTTTCTTCTATTTGCCTCCCAAAACTGACCCGGGTCAGAAACCAACATAATTTTCCACACAGCGCAGTGGGAGGTCCCTGAATTAGGTCATTACCCTGAGTTATGAAAATGCACATTGGCAATATTTCCTTGTACTCTGCAAGACAATAAACGAACCACTAGTTGAATTTCTACTTAAAACATTCAGTCAAGTTTATATTTTCACTGCAAAATCATTTCCCCTGTAGTTCTGGGACCCAATTACATCCACTTATGGCTCCTTTTTTTTTTTTTATATGAGCAGCAATCTAACTTTTTTTCTGCTCTTTAATCTCTGCATTTCATGCTTGACTGACTTTCGCCTCAATAAAAGAGATCCTCAGAGAGCTATTCATAAAGAGGCATGAAAAAATTCTGCAATACAATGAGCAGCCTTTTGAAGAGAGTCACATGTCAGTGGTCCATGAGTGTATACTGCACCTCAGAGAAAAGGTCATTAACACAGTGAAAATATACTAACGTGTAATATACATTCATCAACTGTGCTGTGGCAAGTCAGCATTGTGAGTGCGCCATATGTGCTGTAAGGAGGGGCAGATTCACAAACGCTCTATTAACGTCTGTGGTGGGGGAGCAGCGTTTAGCAGGCCGTGTGATAGAGGCTCGTGTCCATAAGTTAGCGCCAGCGTGGCAGTGCATGAGATAATATACGCAGCTGATGAACAATGACATGGAGGGTGGAGTCTAAACATAACCTCCAATCATGAAACTTTGACAAAAGGCCACTCATTGAAATGTAAAGAAAGCCCAGTACAGAGGAGGAAGGGACGTCAGAGGATAACACAGCAGCGGTTCGGACCTCCAGTGTTGTGCCTATATACAGTATGTCTGCAGCACTTCCATTGCAGCTCTGTCATTTAGAGCAGGCCTTTAGCCCTCTCTGTATAATTCCAGCCTGCAATAATTGTACCTCCTATAGCGTTGTCACAAGCTGAAAATATCACACGTCCTTCATTCCCCCCCCCAAACTCAGCACCACCCTCATGTCACAGCTGTAGCACAAAGTATTTTAAATAGTGTTTGGATGTTTGAGGATTCAATTTAATTCAATTCAAACTATATAGCGCCCAGCTACAATAATGGTTGCCTCAAGGCGCTTTATGTTAAAAGATACAGACCCTACAAAAAACCCCAACAATCGAATAAGCATCTATGAGCAAGCACTTGGAGACAGTGGAAAAGAAAAACACCTTTTTAACAGGAAGAAACCATCAAAATGATGGTTTTTACCTCTTTAAAAGCTACATGTAACACTCAGAATAGCTTCCTATCAGTACAAAGGACAAAGGTTAGAGTAAAAGAAAAGTGAGGAAGACAAAGATTTTTTTCTGCATTGTAACAAAGACACAATATTTACTGAGCCCCGAGTTGCTCCTCGTTCATCAGAGTGTAAGTGTGTGCGTGAATGTTAGATAAGACGCCTAGCCATAGAATAAAAAGCTGGGTGAATGTGTGTGTGAGTGGGTGAACGAGGCTTACAGCTTCGAGTGCTCATTCTTTGCTCTCATAAATATAAAGCAATAATTTGGAATAAAATCCAACCGAAATATATAAAATTAAAAGTTTATTTTCTCATTTAATTAATCGTTTAGCAAAACATGATTGATATAAACTAAATGTACACCAATCAGGCACATTTTATTTGACCTGATTCCATTACATTTGATGTTTTACATTGTCCTTTACATGCTATCAAATTATTTATATCAACATTTTGACCATACATATATGTATATGTGTAAAGATACTGCTTTACAAGTACAGGTCCATTTAGTCCACATCTTTTAAAGTACTAAAAGTTTCAGAAATACACCTCTGCTGCAGTTTCCTAGCAGCTGAGAGAGTCACAGGTACAGACAGAGCAGTGGTGTCCAGGACAAGGATGTAGCCTGACACACTAACACACATGTCTTGAAATTTTCAGAGGTGAACTTTTTAAAATAACCATCATCCAACAGCATTGTTGTTAAATTTGTGTTTCTTGTTGCCTAAATGTTACTTGTCAATGCTCTGTAAGACATTGCATTTTTGACATTTAACTTAGATATTCCCATCTTTAGCAAAAAATATCTGTTGCTACCATCTCAGATAGCTTTGAAACTGCAGATAACTAAAGAAGGGCAGCAAGTCAATGCTTTAGTCAGAAGAAGAATAAAATTGGATGTCAAGTTAAAGATTTAAATGTGCGTACGCTCACTCCACAGTGTTTGACATTTTTCTGAAGTGTCACCTTGTGATTTCAGATGAGCAAGCATATTTTACTAACATCAAAAAGACTAAATTGAGACCCTCGAATCCACGCTGACATCCGCAGACTGCCTTTCGTCAGCCCCTGCTCTTCGCGCTTCCTTCTCCTCCTTCCCGAAAGCAGGGAAGGGCTTCCTCTCAGCCTGTTCAAAGGAGTTTTCAAAACCATCTGGCGCAGGCTGACGGAGTAGGTCATGTAGATGGCGATGGGGGGTGCACGGAGGGGCTGTAACTACAGGCTGTGGTCCCCCAGTAAAGACGGGACCTGAAGGTTGTCATCATACTGCCCAGAAAAACCAAGAGGCACTCCTACCATGGATCACACAGCAGAACCACAGGGCAGGGCTCTTTGCACGCCATCCACAGGCATAAAAAGATGTAACTATATAGTTATCCTTGAATGCACGCTGGGTGGATACAAAAGAAGGTAGCGTGTTGTTACAAACCACCTGTGGATCTCACATAAAACCCGGATTAAAAGCACAAAGCAGCAGGAGGTAATAACTCCACGACTAAGATCTTGACTTTTATTTCTTTTTATTTCTCCCCCCAACCTCAGCATAACTAACACCGAGTTGTTAGCCTCCACTGATTAAAGCACATTACTGCGGGACTTTGGTGTAAGTGTCCGGTTCAGTGCGCACAAAAAAAGCCCGCATTATCCTGGCTCATTACGTCTTTGTGCTCAAAGGCTCCGGGATAAGTTGCATTACGTGCCTCAAGTTTAAAATACTCTTAAAGAGGAGCAGCTGTAGAGCTGATCATCGATCAGTCGGGATCTGGATTCAACTACAATCAGCCATCAGCAGCTCTATCGGTGGGATACATAAGGCTATTGCACTGAATTCAGATATCCGCTGACACACTTAACACCGCAGATGACATCCAAAGTAGACTGGCATTGTAGACAACAGACACACACACGTTTTACGTTAAACTCAAGTTAAAGTTACAAACTTACCGATGCGCCTGTGAGCTGCTGAAGCCGTAAACTTTTCTGTGACACTCGGCCCTGTCAGGCAGGAAAAGCAGCTAACCATTCAAAAACACAAAAGCAGCGGCGGTAGGATACAAGGGAAAACCGGTTTTCTCTCCTTAGGCTCTTCTTTTTTTTTTCTTCCCCTAACTCACAAGCTTCACTAACCCGACAGCAGCGGCTGCATGGTTTCGTCCACAGTCCCTGCCTTTCCTTATGCAAATCTCTTTAAAAAAAAAAAAAGAAAGAAAGAAAGAAAAAGAAAAAAAGAAACGCTCCTCCGACTGCAGATGTGAGGACCTTCAGCTCGCTTCCATTCTCCGGGTACAGCCTCGGTCACTCCGACCCAACTTTCAAACTAAAATGTTCAGTTTCCGTCTCAGTCTACCTCTCTGGAAAATCTTACCAGTCCTCCCTCCCTCGCGCACACACACACCTCCCCTCTCTTTTTCTTCACACTGAAATAAACGACAACAAAGGAGGGAAAAAGTTTTCCCTCTATCCCCCACCCTGAGGTAATCCCCCTCTATCTACATCGAGCCTCGGCAGTTTGGCCGTTGGAAAGCGGCAGGGTGGGGGAAAGGGGTTGGGGGGTGGGAGGGGGGTAGGGAAGGGGGG
>VURO01010277.1:2610-28913 GCA_015108175.1 Pelvicachromis taeniatus
TGGGAGTATGGAAAAGAAAAAAAAAAAAAGGGGGGGGGGGGGGGGGGAGAGAGAGACTATTAAAACTGCTCTTTTAAGCAAAACATTGCCAACTCCTTGGATAAAAAATCATCAAATTCTGTCAGCGTGGCTGTTTGAAAATTTTAAGTTTCTAAGAAACTCACAGCTTAAACTAAACTAAAAATGAAAAGTTAGAATCCAACCAGAGAATACTGTTGTCCTCTATGAACTCAACACTTCCTGACTCTCTAGGCAGAGAACAATTAGTGTGGTTGGGCTAAGATGACTTTGCTGCTGGACAAGCTGCACATGAGATGTTAGCCTAGCCTAGCCTAGCCTAGCCTGGCCTAGCTGTGTGTGTGGGTCAGTGGATGGCAGTGAACAGCCCACTGCACACCAGCTCTGTGGAGCTGCGCTGTGGTCAGTGACAATAAGCAGAGCCTGCATCTGACACAGAGCCTCCAATGAAGCTTTCACTTATTACAAGTATGGATAAAATAACATTGCTGTATTCATTGCATTGAGACCTAGATACAAATATAAGCTGCAAATGGACATTATGCTTAAAAAATAATCAATGCAGTCACCAGTATAATCTGGTTAGATGCTAAGAGGTTCTGTATAAATGATCTAGATGAGCAATTTCTTTAAAAATGCTGTAACTCAATTAACTGAGAAGATTTTCTCCCAAAATCTAATTCAGAATCAGATTTGGTTCAAGCTTTGACTGGTCCTTTCCTAGTTGGCAGACATCCTCAGGGTTAAGACACGGTTGTTTGCATATATGTCCAGGTTCTTTCATTTGAGTCTTAGCAGTTCTGCAGTTTACTCTTAAGAGCCATTCTTGCTGACAAGAGGTGTTATCCATCCATCCATCCATCCTGTTCTGTCTGCTTTCATGAGACGGCAGCGGTAGACTTCATAGAGAAGCATGGCTCAGATTAACGTTTTAATCCAAAAGCCTGGATTATAGGTTTTGTATTTTATTCCTACCCTCACTATTCTAGCAGTGAGTCTGTCAGATAATTTTAGTCAGAGGTGTGTGTGCGCATGTGTGTGAGTGAGTGAATGCTTTATTTATTTTTTTTTTTTTGTGAGCGTGTGTATCCTGGGTGTTACGTTAAGGAGAGTCCTGATGGTCCAAAGAGCTGTGTGACAGAGTAGAGCTGCTATTTGAAACTAATTAACTCAAGCATATTTGAACATGTCAGCACAACCGTACATCATCACTGACTGGGGCTCTGTATCATCGTCATCACCGTCAATGTCATCTGCCTATTGGCTACACGCGCTCGTCCGCACTCCCTCTCTTTTCCCATCGTAGTAACAACCTGCCGTTAAATTTGCTGCTGCTGAATCCATCTGTTTATCGCTAAAGGTGACGGCAGTCATTTTGTTGCGGTTGTTGTTAAATGTGTTCTTCATGGAGCTGCACAGTAGACATTCATCTGAAAGACAGGATGTAAAAGCATACCACTAAGGCTTACACTTCGCATTTGTTTGCTGTTGAGTGCTTGCCCTCCGGAAAGAGTGTGTGTGTCTCTAATTAAGTGTTGTTTGAGTCTACTGCTGCCTCACTCTTTCCTTTGGGTCTATTAAGAGGGGAGATATGGTTTCCATGGATATAAATGTCCCAGTGAAGGACAGAGTTTTTTTAGTAAAGGGTAGTGATACTGTCAGAGTCGCCAGTCTATTCGTCTTAATATCATTCTCAATTGTACTCGATGCATTGATGAACTGGTTGAATATCAGAATCAGCTAGCTGCTAGCCAACTTTTTACTTTCAACAGCAGTATCAGCTCAGAAGTTCACATAAGTACATCCAATCTACTCCTCTTCAATTTACATATCCTGGAAGAATATCCTACAGAAGAATAAAGACACATTTTCTTTCTGCAGTGCGATGGAGCAGCATGGCAACAGGGTTCGCTAGTAACAACAATATGACCCTGGTATATTTGATTAAGATCACAGTGAGATAAATAGCCTCCTGGTCTTCGTGTGCTGGCCACTCCCACTCTAACGTTCCCTCCCTGTGAGCTGTGAGGTTTCATGTTATGAGATAACGCTATACACGGAATAGTTTTTAATAGTTTGGACAGAGATTTCTCTGGAAGCTGGAGCTATTTCCTGCAAACAGGAAATGGAGTGTTTCCCTGTGGGTGCTGTGGCTGTGCTTGCCTACATCCTGCCTCAGGCTATCAGAGAGGAGCAGGCACAGTGACCTAAACCTTTGCAGGAATTTGCTTCACACTTGTCGTCATCTCGACACTGGCTTTTGCTTGCCCTGCAGTTCAGTATTTCTCTCTGTGCCACTGAATAACTTGATGTGAATAATGAGTCGCTCTCACTCTGTGGCAGAAAGCTCAGTGCTGACCAATTCTTTCATCTTTTCTTCTTTACTCATCCCACATTTTCACCCTGTGGGTTGCTGTCAAAAACGGCATCTTGGACTTTGATACACCTTCTTTATAAAGCATTCCTGTGTTTCAAATGAAGGGAAGGTAAATGAAGGGAGGTGGTGAGTAATGGGTTACTGGACAACAGTTTCATTGGTGTTCTCCTTGAAAACCTCCCCTTAGCCCATGGCATTACTCATAAGATGACCTCATGGTCACCTTCTGCTTTGTCAGGATCCTTTCATGCTAATAACTGGATTAAGTGAGTAAAGGTGATAGATAATTAAGCCTGTGTTGCATGAATGCATATGTTTTTTGTTTTTTTCTTACTTATTTTGTAGTCAGTGCCACCACCTGGGGGTATGAGACCAAGTTTTTGCATTAGTGGATGTTTCCAGCTGAATGCTTGAATTTGTTTACACAGAATATATGGGTGTGTAATACACATCATTTTAATGCGCTGACATTGTGCACACAGTTTGTGTAGATTCTCCGTAAACGTGAACACATTTGAAGACTACAGGAACTGAAATGCACGCGATGAAAACTGCCACGCATGTCCCGGACCCTATTTATCGTTTCTTTCTGCAGCAGGTCATTATTGTCCTTTTCATCATCCATTTCATTCCAGTCGGTTCATCAGTATGCCCCAAAGAACTGGATTAGTCTGTGTCTTTGAAGAGCCTGAGTGAGCTGTTATCATCTGGACTGGACTGCATGTTGTGGTGGGCCGGGCAGGGCCAAGTAAGTCTGGCTGTAGCTTGAACAAAGAGGCCCTGTAGTGTTAGATCATGGCTGGTGGGTGTGTGTTTGTGCATGTGCACAGACAAGTACACATGTGTGTAGTTTGATGGCTGCTCTTTGTTTCTCAACCCTAGGCCTCGCTGGCCAGGGCTCAAGCCTGACTAATATGGCTGTATAAATACACTAGGCTGCCGTCAGTTTGTGCAACATCAAGCGCACCATTGTTTCATGCAGCTCTGGAAGAGATAATCCTCATCGTATATTCCTGTCTATATTTTTAATGTTGTTTTGCTCCTGAAAACGAGACACACTTGTGTTGATATTTGTTTTGGCCCCACGTGTTCAGATCTTTTTTTTTTCTTTTTTTTTCATGATTGAAAACATTACTGTAATAAAATATGAGCTCCTCAAATTACCTTGTGACACTAAACTAGAGTTTGATAAAATGTTTTCCACACAGAAAATTCCTGTCTGTGGTTATTTGTTTTACACAAAATGAGAGCACACTCGCTTCCCGTATCCAAAGACCCATTAATTAGCACTTTTGAGCCTCTGTTTGTTATTCTTTTGATGTCTCTTAATAGAGCCTTTGTTTTAAATATGCTAGTTATTTTCCTCATGGAGTGCTTTCATTTACCCGTATCCCAGTTTTCCTTAAGCTTCATTGCTGCCTGCTTTCCATCCTACTTATATCTCAGACTCAATCAGCCAGGCTGTTAATCGGGACTTCATATTACAGTGTTTAATTACCGCAGTAATCTCATCTGAGAGGCCTAGCTGTAGTTCCAATAGGGTAAATGTTATAAGTAGACTAAGAGGATGACATGTTCTCTCTTATAAACCATCGTTAATGTAAACTTTGTGTTTATAATAAACACTGTATTTCTTATGTGGCATATGTCAGTAGGGAACCTCCTTTTAGTCTTAGAAGCATCAGTAAATACAGTGTTATGTTTAAATCCAAATTAGTACAGTCACTTAATTTTTTTACAGACTTTATGATTGGGATTGGAGGTGCAGCTGACATTCTACACATGTACAGTTCAGTCGAAAAGCACGCGTTCTCTCATACTGCCTCCACTCAATATTAAATTGGAATGTATTAAATCCAGTCCATTATCTGTAAATTTCCCATTTTTCTTATGAGTCTTGTAATTAACCTATTGCCCCTCATGGCTCATACACTCAGTACTAATTGTACACCCTCCGTAGCGTGTGAGCAATGTAGGTTTGGATGTGTGGGACGCTTCAGTGTTCAAAGCACTTAGTTTTAATGGAGCAAAATGAGTTTCATGTCATTTCTTTTTGATTTTCTGAATATATTCAGCTCAGGTGCGTGTGTGCGTTTGCGCCAAACAGGAACTCTTCTCTAAGCAATCACATGACTACGGTTTAATGTGCAATATTATGACTGTCAATAGCATATATTAAATCTATATGCAGCCAGCAGTCTCACCACCCTCCTGCTTCTCCCTCTCCCTGCCTATCAGTACAACCCACAGTTCAAGAACAAGGCTGCCTGACCGCCTGGTCACATGACCCCAGCACATTGTTGTTTCTTTTATAGTGTAGCCCCACTCTGCCTGTGTGCCTGGACTGTTGGATGAATGAATGGATGAACGGATGGACGGATATGTCACAAAACCACAAAACACTTTACAGGAATGGATGTGTTTAGGAATGTTGGGGGGGGTTGCTTTGGATAAATGGGTCAGGTCCCCCATACACTATAGTAGCATTTCTGTGGGAATCATGCTGGCTGACAGGAGGGGAAGGAGGGATTTTTGGGGGGCGGGGGTGGTAATAGGGGGACACCCAAGCCCTCCGCACCAATTATGGACATAAATAACATACACACAGAGCTTCAGTGGAAATTGGGTTCAAGGGGTTAACTGTATTCTAAAGATTCAAGCCAAGTAATTCATTGGCATCGAGTTCAGAGGAGTAAATGGGAATGACTGACCACAGACCCAGTAATGGCAGCAGAGGCTGGTGATTACAGAAAAACCCTGCTATTATTTTAAGTACTTAAACATCCAATTTTTTTCACATTTTGCTTGATAAAGTAGTTGATTATCAGTAAGATTAATCAGCAAATATTTCAGCTCAAAATTCTGCGCACTTCAAAATGTTTAGGCTTGCTACAATAAGCCCAAATATAACTGTTGGTTATTTGAAAAGCTCTTCTCGTCTCCTTCTTTGACCAGGTTGGTCCTTTCCATCATATTTCAGCAAATGTAGGTATCTAGGATCTTCTGTCTTCTTTGTGTTTGCCTACAGTATTACGTGAGACATGTCAGCAAACACCAGACTCTGGCTGTTGGTCACATGCAGTTGGCACCTTCTGTAAATTGTATATTTAGGATAAGGGATGGTGATGACAGTAATGACCATGATGATGTCGAAGATGATGGGTGAGATGGTTTGGGGATTAGGTGATGATGAAGGGGTGCTGCAGTGGGATTATCATGATGGCAGGGTGGACAGATGACATGCTGTGTTGGTTTTTTGTTTTTTTGTTTTTTAAAGGATGATTAAAGAAGGTGTAGTAAATGAGCACCCTTCCATGTGCGGTAGTGTGGGCTGTGTTTTTTGGTTTTTTTTTGCTGTCTACTTTCACAGTGGACTGTACTGAGCACTCTGCCACAGACAGCTGTACCATCACTCCCTGCAGGCAGGCAGACAGACATGACAGCAGTGTTGCTTCATCAGCTGGAGGAAGGCTGTAATTTAAAACTGGATCCATAGCACTGTGGGAGTTTAAATAAACAGTGCTGTTTGATAAACAAACTGAAGAGTATGTGTTTGACCCAATAATAGCAGGCATGTTGCAGGCTGATATTTTATTAGTTCAAGGGCATTTCCCATTATTCATGTGGAAAATTTATATGAAACATTTAGAAGTAAAAGTAAGAGCAAAGCCTGTATTTAAAGGAGAAAAAGAGGGGAAAGATGGATGATATAACTTAGTAAGTAAAGGCAGAATGTGCCTGCCTGGAATCAGTTTAATCCAACACAGCAGCACAAATGAGCAGCTAAATACCTTAGTTGCCTCGGCTCTCCGAGTTAACCCAGCCAGGAATAATATGGGAATGCTCACTCAATCTTTGAGGCCTCACTTAGTCTCTGCCAGCGCTTTACTCATGCTGCTGTCATTCATAATCTTTTCACATGTAGACTTTTGGTACTGCGGGACTTAGTCATGCAAATAAGCAAGAGAGGTTACTTTGCTGGTAACCAAACAACCACTCCGTCTACTGAAAGGGAACAGAATATGGAAATGTTATTTGTAGCTGCAGTTTGTGCCCTTTATAGTTTGTCATTAGTTTAGCTGAGTGAGATAATGTCAAAATCTAAAGGACGCCACAACAATGATGATGTGCGTACTTAACACTGATCACTTTTTTGTGTATTGAACTGAAGTAATAAAATGTCTTTTGCTTTGCTATTATGCACGTTTGCTGATCAGTCAAAGTGCTTTTACACTATAAACCACATTCACCCTTTTGCACACATTTTCATGCAGTGTTTTCTTCTATGCATTTTAAACTCTTGATCTGTAGTACATAAACTCGTACATTGATGGATTCATCAGGGTCAGTTGATGATTACGTTTTTTCCCCAAAGATGCTTTCACAGTAGCCAGGGATTTATAGAAATATGTTGGTTTTTTAGTTTATCAAATTGCATTTCTAATCTACACATGGAACTAATTAACAGGCTGCGGGACTGATCCTTTCTCTCTCATCTCTTGCTTTGCAGAGTGCGGCGATGGAGGAAACCGTCATATGGGAACAGCACACAGTTACCCTTCACAGGGTAAGTGTTTACAGTTCTTTAATCCACTCTTCCCTTTCTCCTCTTTTGTCATTCTCCCTCTCTGCCTGTCTCTGACACCCAGATCCTGTAGTATGTCTTCTGTGTTTTTCACTTTTCCCTCCCTGCTGCTTTCTGTCCTCTGCCTGTCCATGTCGGTTTCTCTCTGCTGAGTCGCCCAGCTGTAGCTGCAGGATGTGCGGTAGTGAAACAATAGTCAAGGAATCCAGATGGCAGGAAACAAAGCAAAGGAAGACAAAAATCAGCATCCACTTCCTCGCTACTTCATTTCACTTCCTTCCTGCTGGCGATATGCTCTTCTCTTTAACACAGTACTAGAGACCCTTTTTGCATGTGCTTTTTGTCCTGTAATTATGATCAATTGCACCACCTAACCTCTGCAGCTATTGTCAGATTGATGAATCACCGACTCGCCACTCTGGCTCAATTCACATCATCAGGCTAACTGTCAAACTATCAAAGAGATAGAAGAGTGTACTCTCCGTAGGCTTAATAGCTGAATGTAATTTGCTTTGAGACCTTAAACTCTTGTCAGTTGATACTGTTGTGTCGTGAGATTGTCTTGAGCACCTGTCTAGACTGCCCTGCTTGCTGTAATCTAATTAGTAGTGGCTTTATTGAGATTGAAGGAGTGGCCCAGTGCGATCTGTGGTTCTCAGCATTGCAGCTCTCCTGTATTGTTGTGGTTGTAAGATTAGCTGTTTGCATCACATATCAAGATCCATTGATGTGAAGACAGAAACAGAGCTCTGTGCTGCAGTTTTTGCAGATAATTGTCAGAAGCTGTTAGCAGGTCAGGAAGAGTACTAACCCAGTTTTTCTCCTTTGCCACTTTAATCAACATCGCACAACCTTACCTATTAACCTACGTTGTCAATTGTTTACAGCTAACTCCATTACAGTCGAATTGCATTTACCATTTGTGTCTTATTGGTCAGTTTTGGTGTATATTTCTCTGTATAGGCCCCAGGATTTGGGTTTGGCATTGCCATCTCGGGTGGGCGAGACAATCCTCATTTCCAAAGTGGTGAAACATCTATTGTGATATCTGATGTGCTTAAAGGAGGTCCTGCAGAGGGTTTGCTACAGTAAGTGTTGACTTTATTTTTTAATTGGCAATAATATTTTCAGCAGCATTACACAGGTGTAAGTTGCCCTAACATACGTAATGTTGACTCATTTTTCTGCAGTGTTAATTATTTTCTATGTATTTATTTTTTCAGAGAAAATGATCGAGTAGTAATGGTGAATGCAGTCTCTATGGACAATGTAGAGCATGCCTATGCTGTTCAACAACTTCGAAAGAGTGGCAAAAATGCAAAGATAGTAAGTAAAACACTGAATATATAGTATTTACCGGCATGATTCAGGTGTAAGTAGTTCATGGTCAGAGAGCTAGGGACTAAAATGCTTTTAACATAAAAAAATATTCTCTCTTTCAAGACTATTCGCAGAAAAAGGAAAGTACAAATCCCAGCGTCACGACCCGGGGACAGAGAGACGATGTCTGAGCATGAGGAGGAGGAGGACAGCGACGAGGCTGATGCTTACGATCACCGCAGTGGACGTGGTGGACAAAGTGCCTATGCAGGTGCAAGCGGAGGCACGGGCACTGGCAGGCGTCACGATCGGGAGCGTAGCAGCAGTGGGAGGCGGGATCACAGTGCCTCACGGGAGAGGAGCATCTCACCACGCTCCGATCGCCGATCACAAGCCTCTTCTGCTCCACCCAGGCCCTCCAAAGTCACTCTTGTCAAGTCCCGTAAAAATGAAGGTGCGTAATGTGTCACCAATCAAAAAGGGTGACTTCTTGTTTTGTGAATCCATCCTATTGACATAAAAGTCAAATTATTGAATGCACAAGTTTCTCAACTTTTTAAATTATTCTTGTAGTATGACTTTGTTATGCTTAATCACCCTTGAAAACAGAATATGGGCTGCGGCTGGCCAGCCATATCTTTGTGAAAGACATCTCCCCGGAGAGCCTTGCAGCCAGAGATGGAAACATTCAGGAGGGCGATGTTGTACTTAAGGTGAGAGGAAAGACTACCATATTTGTCTTACCTGAGATGAGACTTTTCAAAGTGGTTAAAGCACAATAACCGGGAAATCAAATGGTCAAAACATTTTTAATTTCATTTAACAGATAGACAAGTAAGAGTAGAGCATTTATCGGACACCCTTTTTACTTTAAGTTCTTACAATTGTCCCCTTGTAGTCAGCGATCTGCTGAAAGTGGCTTTCAGAATGAGGTCACAGTTCATTAGTATTCAGGCTCACCAGCAGAAATACAACACGTTGCATTATTCCTTTAATTTTTTTCCTATCCATTCAGCCTTTGAATAGCTTTAATATGTGTGGTCTTAGCTTATTTTGACTCTATGCTTATGACCGCGCCCTCTGTGTATTATAAACACATTAAATATGTTTATAGCTTCCTCTTCTCCTTATAGGCGGCTGTCCTAACTTTTACTCTCATTACACTGTAGGCTCCACAGAAAAACTGCAAAGAGGATATTATGTATGTTTACTTCTTGTGCTGACTTGTTCCTCTTCCTCTGGCAGATTAACGGCACAGTTACAGAGAACCTATCACTGATAGATGCCAAGAAGCTGATTGAGAGGTCAAAGGGCAAGCTGAAGATGGTGGTTCAGAGAGACGAGCGGGCCACTCTGCTCAATATTCCTGACCTTGACGACAGCATCCCATCAGCCAATAACTCAGACAGAGATGGTGAGACAACAAACGTGCACTCGTGGCATGCAGCTAACATTTGACTACACAACTTGTGTGACTGTTTTTTTTTTTCTTTCCAAGAGATGTGATTTATTTTAATGACTATGATGTCAAGAACACGAGTTTATTTATAGAGCGCATTTCAAAACACCTAAGAATGAGAAACAGAGAACAGATCCTTGCAGGTCATTCCAACCTCAACTAAAATACCGTTTTTATTGTTGTTCTAAATCTCAAATGCCAAATTATTTCAGTTATTGATAAAATGGTAATACATACTTCAACTCATCTTTCACAGACATTTCAGAGATACATTCACTGACATCCGATCATTCCAATCGATCCCACGGGAGAGGAAGTCGATCCCGTTCGCCTGACAGGGTTGAAACATCCGAGCATCTCCGCCACTCACCGCGGCAGATCAGCAATGGCAGGTAGGACATGCACGCGCACACACACACACACACACACACACACACACACACACACACACACACACACACACACACACACACACACACACACACACACACACACACACACACACACACACCTCTGACAACAAATCTGGTTACAGGGCACACTGTCACCCATCCTCTCCGACCTCGTATATCTTGCTCAAGACATAACATACATAAACCATCACAGTCCCTCTGAAACCATCAATAATTTCCAGTAATGGATTTCTCTGGGAAAGAGCTGAGGAAGGAAGTAGGGATTGATCTACTGGCAGATTAATGCCTTGCTTTTAAAGTATACTAGACTGTTTAATATTAAACACAAACCTGATTTTGAACCTTGTTGCAATAACTCTTTTAAGTAGCCTCTCCATTGAACCTTTAAAGTGGAGTATACATGAATAATAACACACACAATTAATAAAAATGATCTGCATGCACACATTACACATTACGTGTTGTTCTTACCGCCTGTTTGTCTCCCCCCCTTTTTTTTTTTTTTAACTACCCATTGCAGCTTTTAATATGTTGTCAGTCTTTACTGTCATTTAGGTTTTTGCAGCTGGTTTATAGATGGATAAAGATGGCTAACACAGAACACTCTCAGTGGGTGTGGAACTTTTTTTGAGTGAGATGAGGTAATTAGCTTTCCAAGACTTTAATCCAGCTAATCAAACAGGAATGGGTGGTGAAACAGGAATGGTAATGTTAAGAAAGAGACCCATTCTGCAATGAGAACACGGTACTGGTTTGTTAATGTGGTCCACTGTGAAGTAGGGGTGTTGAATCAGGGCCCTCCAGCGCTTGTTCCAGACTTAACTGTCACTGTTTCCTATCAAAACTCCCTTTTATTATTCTTGCATGGCTTTTGGTTGCAGATACAGTGGGCTGAGATTCAAACTCAAAATGCTGCAGAGACCGTATTTGCAGCTAGATAGACTAGAGGTTCTTCGAGAGAATATTGTCATTGTTACATTCAATGCTAATTAACTTCATCTTTTGATGTTTCTGTGTTTTTGAGATGACCTTTGTGCCATATGAGGGCAAATAAAAATCTCAATTTAAAAAAAAACTAAACAAAAAAATCCCCAAGACCAATAAAAAAAAACTTGCCTTCCTGAGATTGCAGTTGCACCCACATCCTTAAAATGGCTGTTGAGAGGTTTGCAAGTTGCTCCTGATGCTGCTGTTCGTTTTACTGTCTGGTGTATCATGCTGTCCGAGACTGTGGAGTGACCCTGCGTCAGGATGAGTGCAGGTTTGCCTTTGCCGGGATTATTTCCAATACAAGTGACCACACTCTTCCACACATTTTGTTTTGAACTCGTATCCCTCTGTTGTCATTCATTCATCTTTATGTTTAAAAATGTGTGTGTATGTCAAAGTCAAAGACGCGTGTTATGTTTTGCATGGATCCGTTTGTGTGACAGGTGAATCTGATAAGCATAGAGATTTTCATAAGGAGGAGTTACACCTGCTTCTCCTGTGGCCGTGATTTATCAAGGGAGTGAGTGTGACTGTCACTACATGGTGATGTAAGGGAATGTTTTTAGGAGCGGTGAAAGGAATTTGACATACTTCCCACAGTGCTTTAGCCCAGACGAGATGGTTTGTTGAACCTGATTGGCGTGCAGCGCTGGCATTGTTTTCTCTAGGACACAACGCTGGTCCAGGCTTTGTGTGTCCAACAGATCATCAAATACAGCCCGTCACCAAGCGTCTCTCTTGCGCCCAGGCAAAGGGCTCCCAGTGTTGTCTGTCAAGGACTTTAGATAAAATCCTTTAACTGATAATGGTTGAACTTGCAGATGCACATGTGTGAGTAATTATTGTTTTCTTCTTAAAATATTTTGCAGTTCTTTTTTTTCTTTTTTTTCTTGTTGTGCATGATTATTTGATTTCTAGTTTAAAATTCCGATTGGGCAATACATCCAGTCCATGTTGCTGAGCGAATTTCTTTTTATTCCTGCAAATATTCCGAGGGTTGTTAGTTATAGATAAAGGGATTGTTGTGCAGTGTGCCTGTGCAGCCACTTCTCTCCTGTTTCTTCACTTTTTCTGCATCTGCCTCCCTTCCTGTTATTTTGCCTGTACCCACACTATAAAATGTGTAAGTGAGGGGGTTGAACAGAGGGTTCTGTCAAACGGTGTTTGTCAGTGTGACGCCTTTTTTAGCACCATTCTGCGGCAAGGAGCAGCAGAGATTTAGGCCACTCCACTCTCTCTCTTTCTCTCGCCCTCTCTGTCCCTTGCTCTTGCTCAGTTTGTCATTTTTCTTTTCAACCCTCTTCTCACACTCTTCATTCATCCATTCATTAAATGCACTCCGCGTTTCTCTTTCTCCAATTACAGTTATGTTGTTTATCCTCGGGGGGGATTTAATTGCACTGAAGGAGCACATTTGTGATACTGAATTGTCGTGACAACTGCTGGACAAATTTGTGGGATTAGAAAAAGTTGAACTGTGGTGGAAACTATTGCAAATAAGTGCTGCATGCTGCACAGCTAATAGGTTTAACTTTGAACAGCAATCATTTGTGTGTGGACGTGCATGTCTCTTTGTTGTATGTGCAATAATGACCGCAGTGTTCACTTTATTTTATTTTATTTTTGTACTATGAGAGCTAAATTGAAAGGGCAGGAATCAGCAGAGCTGTGTAGTCTGAGCTGGTGGTGCAGCCTGCACCTTCATATTCTTGTACAAAAGCTTCTGAATACAGCTCAAGTACTGAGCCAGCAATCAGTCATGTGATCAGACTGGAATTCAACCATTGTTTTTAAGCAGCAGAGGCCTTTTTACCTTCTTGGACATGACTTGCTAGACTTACACACACACACACAGAGATTTCCCTTATTTACTTTAGCCAGGTTAAACAGAAACTGGGACTGAAACAAATCCCAACTAAAGAGTTTACACTGGGAGCTTCAGTCGGTTTTCTCTTTGTGTGCCTTTTATAGCCAGTGTTCCTGTGTAGTCTATAAAGTGTGAATTTATATCAATCGCCAGAAAAACTAAAACATTTATAAACCTTGCCTTCTCACATTCACCCATTTCAGTCGGATTGGTCTTGGAATTTGGTTTGCCACCTACATACTGCATAGACCACACAATCTGAAAGAGGAAGAAAGAAAATGCTTCACTGCAAAGAACACACAACTTTGAATCACTAGCAGATGTGCAGGATCTTTTTGACAGAGCCACACATCCTTGTTTTAATTGCTTATTGTCTATTCGTTAAATACTTTTGTCCACGTGTGCTTCTGACGTAATCTACTGTCGGCGCTATTTCCTTCTAGGTTCATTTAGTGTGTGTTTGTGTGTCTTCCTGATAATGTCAGCACAGGATGAAACTACCACAAGTCAGCACATGAGGTCATTCTTAAACACACTAGGAAAAAAAGTGTAATTTAAGCAGTTTAATAACATTCTGCCTTTACTTTGTCTTGGTATAGCTTTGATTTTCCACGAGTACTAAGTTGACATTTTTTATTATTATTATTTTAATTTTCAGCCATCGAAGTCGAGATGAGGATCGCATATCCAAACCGGGGTCCATGTCCACACCAGTCAAAAACTCTGATGACGTCCTGTCACAGGCCAGTGACCAAGCCAGCTCCAGAGATGACAAACAGTTACCCCCACTGCCTGGTAAAGAAACCTGACATCTTCATCATCATCATCGCCATCATTATCGTGTTAGCGAGTAGTGTAGTCTCTCGTGTTTGTTTCTTTCACCACCTTATATATCTCTCTCTGTCTGAACCTTTAATGCAGTGAAGTACAGTTTAAGTCTTAAGGCAAACAGATATTAACTCAAGCTGAAAACAGACTGCTGCCATGGCACATCATATGAAACATGTCAAGTCCCGCCCTTAGCACAAATAGGAAGGGTTGTTCTGCAGTACATCAACACGAAGGGCACACACAGCACTATATGTATACCTTGTTTATGTTGTAACTGATTATGTTAAAAATTTGAAATCTTTTCATATATATAATGAAATTATGTACGAATAACCTGCACTGAAACTCGTCACCTGAAGATCTTTCTGTATTTCACCCATTACAATAACCACCAACCTTCCGATCAGTAGCTGACCTGCTCTACCACCTGAGCTACAGCCACCCCAAAAAGGGAGGTATTTAAAAGGGAGGTTTTTCCAAGTGGCATCATCTGATTGAACACAACTACTGTTCAACATATTAAAGTAACCGTGACAGTTTGAGCGAAAAAAATGTAATATATAAAACACTACTCATCACTACATCACTACATGGTTTCACTTCATCTCCCACTTGGCCGTCTCATTCACACAGTGTGTTTGTATCTATGCCAGAACCAAAGCCAGTTTATGCACAGCCTGGTCAGCCTGACGTGGACCTGCCCGTCAGCCCATCTGATGCCCCAGTACCCAGTGCTGCACATGATGACAGCATTCTCAGGTAAATAGTCTTGATGTGGTGTCTTCCAAATTGAGTGCATTATATATTCTGTAGAAAAAATATTATGAGTGTATGAGTGCCTTTTAAAAAAACATGTGTTTAAAAAAACTGAATGAAGCTTTGTGCCACTTGTTCAAATTGTAGTTCAGATTCAGGCAGAAAGCCAACCTCTGCTTTGGTTCTGTTGTTATAACCTGTTATATTTGCTTGAATAACTGGCTGTTTTTTTTTTTTTTTTAATGTCTTTTAGAATGATTGTTTTTAAATACATGGTTTGCTGACCTTTTGACTTAACTCTGTGTGTCCACCTGTGTTTTCTTGCAGACCAAGTATGAAGCTGGTCAAGTTCAAGAAGGGAGAGAGTGTCGGTCTGAGGTTAGCAGGGGGAAACGATGTGGGAATTTTTGTGGCAGGAGTTTTGGAAGACAGCCCCGCAGCCAAGGAGGGGCTGGAAGAGGGAGACCAGATTCTCAGGGTAAGATACCCTCTTTCGCCTAAGCAATATTACTGTTGTTTATCTATCTACAGTTGACGTTTGCTTGTTTCGAGTTTTTTGTTAAATTAGGAGAACCCTGGTTTGCACATCAGTTTTTTGCTTAAGAAACCTGATGTTTTGTCTGTGCACTGTACCAGATTTTGGAAGTGAATGTGTTGCTGCAGCTGACTGGTTCATGCCATGTAACTGCTCTGTACGGTCTTGGTATTACGTAGCTTGTAAGATGATTATGAGATATTCTTTTCATTCATGTTTTTGTCCTAACTGTTGCTATTTTTGCCATGTCACATGTTCAGGAGCGAACAGAACATCTGGTGTCGTTAAAATAGGCGAGCCGTAGTGACCCACACTAACATAGATAATATGTGGCAAAACTATGTAATCCGTGGCCACAATAGATTTGCTTCTGCACGGAGAGACCTTGGGAATACAGTACAATGTATCCATCAGTCCGTGAGTCATTCTTAGGCCCTGCTTCATGTCAAAACTCCCCTTGTTTCCAATGTGAAGACACAATAGGGGTCGTTCTTGCATTCCGACCTCGGAACAGTCGACTGCCTGTTTCTCTGAACACTAGAGTAACATTGTCGATGAGATGATGGAAACCCTCTTGATGTCAGAGTTGGATCTATTCTGACATGTTTATACAGCAGCGAGACACCTGCTGTGAAGCCATGCAGTTTAACTGTGCAGCACAAGCTGGGGGGAAACTGTTTATCTATTAAACCATTATGCTATCTTCTTCTCTTAACGAATAAACTATGTCTTATATTCCTCCCACTTTATGCTGTAGACATCCTTTGTGCCTGTGTTCTCCCTGCTGTACAAACACATCTTAGAGACTTCCAGGACATTGTTTTCCATCTTTAGGTGGTTTCCCCTCGGTCATGGTGTGCTAGCTGGAGATAAAGACGTCAAGCCCTTCTGTTTCTGAGAAGAATAAAGGTGTCTTTCTGTGGTTCAGTGACTCAGTCCATGTGTTTCTGGTTCCCCTGCTGCCCCTCAAGCAGAGTCAATAAACAGTAGTTATTGTTTTAAGGACAGCAGCAGGAGAAGAGGGGGTGGTTGCTCGGTTAAAAGGGGAATGCTTTCTTTTCTTCTGTTCCTTTTTATCCCTTAAGAAATCAGATGAGTTGTGATTAACAAATAAAGTTGCTGAGGCAACTGTGGAGCCAAGTAAACTTAAATCCAGTAGCTTTCAGCAACTCTTTTAAGCATTTAACAACCATTATTAAAAATAATATTAGCATTGAGTTGGCTTGTGCTGTTTGTCCTTCAGGAAGTTCATTTCTTCTGCCTCTTGCAGGTGAACAATGTGGACTTTGCTAACATCATCCGGGAAGAGGCTGTGCTTTTTCTGCTCGATCTTCCGAAAGGAGATGACGTTACTATTCTGGCTCAGAAGAAAAAGGATGGTGAGGGATGACGGCGTTGGATGTTTTGTAGTGTAAACATGAAAGATTGTACGTCAAAACTAATCCTCTCTGTTATTATCTGCTTTGGCTTCAGTGTATCGAAGGATAGTGGAATCGGACGTGGGTGACTCCTTCTACATTCGAACACATTTTGAATATGAAAAAGAGTCACCGTATGGGCTGAGCTTTAACAAGGGGGAGGTTTTCCGTGTGGTAGACACACTCTATAATGGCAAACTAGGCTCCTGGCTCGCTATTCGTATCGGCAAGAACCACCAGGAAGTGGAAAGAGGCATAATCCCCAACAAGAATAGGTAAAAGATGTTTCATGGCACACATATTAGTACCTGTACAGTTTGTCCTGGCTTTTGATGAGTGGGCTGGGATGCAGGTAGAGAAATAAAGCAATATAAATCTGAAGAAGTAATTTTACGATCTACTGTATTTCACACATTTATCACAATTTCTGATTAAATTATCGTATTAGGCCCATCACTGATGACCCGGGCCTGCTGGCTTGTTCAGCTTAACACAGATGGTTGTTTAGCTGTACGAACAGGGCTTTTAATGACACAGACAAATGTTGCCTTAACTTATAATGTGATGGCAAAGACCATCATAACTGGATAACCAGTTAGCATTCACTGCTTTACAGTGTTGTTGCAGTTACAGTAGGAATATGTTACTGTGACGTTTCTCTCCAGTCAGTGTAAATTTTACACTTACACACCTTTTCTTCCCTTTCCAGAGCAGAGCAGCTATCCAGTGTGCAGTACACCCTTCCTAAAACACCTGGGGGCGACAGAGCTGACTTCTGGAGGTTCAGAGGGCTGCGGAGTTCCAAGAGGAATTTGCGGAAAAGCAGGGAGGACCTGTCGGCCCAGCCTGTTCAGACCAAGTTCCCTGCCTACGAGAGGGTGGTGCTAAGGGAAGGTAAGAATGCAGAAGCCAAAGGCAGTTACATCAATAAAGTGGGGCGCTTTCGACTTTACTCATGCTTTCTTGTATACTTTACCGTAGGACAAAGCAATTTTAAGGCTTGTGAGGTAGCTGTAACTATGATTTGCTTTGTAAACACTGAAAAATACAAAACCAAAGGTAGGCTTTCGTGTATAAGCAAAGCTTGGATAGTTTAGTGTGTACCAGTTATCTCAGTGGCTAACAGTGTAGCTTTTCAACTCTGGCTGAGTGGGGTCTGTGTGGTTTTACATCAAAATCTATTGAACATGTCTACAAGAACTGACTGTGATGTAATATGTGTAACTCACACATGTGATGTTGTTCTGGTACAGCTGGGTTCCTGAGGCCTGTGGTTATCTTTGGGCCAATAGCAGACGTGGCCCGAGAGAAACTGGCCAGGGAGGTGCCTGAAGTGTTTGAGCTAGCCAGTAAGTAACAAAGTACCCTCGTGTCTAATGTCTCATGTTTCTCTGTGTGTTTTATTGAGACCATATTCACCCATCACACACGCTAAAGCTGAAAGCCGCTTAAATCTCAGCATGCAGTTCTCACGGGAGTGATTAGTAGCGAGTAGATGTTAAAGTCACTGTTGTGTTCTTATTATGTATTTGACATTTTAAAAATCCAAACCATGGACATCTTTACTGCTTATTTATTTATATAATGTCCTTATTTAGGATATGTAATTTAATTGATTTAATATAATGATCAGAATTTGGGAATTAAAATAGAATTAAAATATTCACAGGGCACAGTTCAGATTTCTTTACAAAACATTTGCCCAGTGAATTTGTTTTTTACTAGATGACCTCCTATTACTACTTACTTCCTGTAATATGCCTGTTAGTCAGGTTTGTCAAGCTGTGTTTATTTCCCTTGTCACTCTTTGAGTCTTCCATTTCCTCTGTTTATCTTTCACTCTTTGATACTCCAAGCAGAGCTAAACGCTCCTCATCCACCTCCTCTCACTTGTCGAAATTTCGAGCATCTTTTAATGTGTGGTTTTCATTTTAATACTCGGTATTGAAATTCTATTACCTGAAGTGCCGAGCCTCACATGTACCAGTTGTACCCAAACACACATTCAGTAGACACATCCATACAAAGTGTTTCCAGTCGTTGATGTTGATTTGCACAACTCAGTGATGTTTGTGTAACTGTATTTTCTTTTCAGAAACACATCAGCAACAAGGAGGGGAAAGTATGTGACTTGGTGCATCAAGTTTTGTTTCTTTTATTTAATTCAGTGAATGGCAGATAATCTATAAACTAGTGTTTGGTGGCTAGTTCCCTATTCTGTAGATGTTTAAAGAGCTGTTGCCTGGTTTGTGCATATTAGGGAATAGCACTTTATTTAATCTTTTTTGGTCATCACATTTGGGAGTGACTCTCCTATTAGATTTCGGTCAGTGACGTACAGTCTTGCAAATCTTGACACACGAGACTCAAGACAAAAAGAAATATTATATTGTACTGACTCACAGCTTTGTAATGCATGTCTCCGTTTAATTAAGACGTGGAGAATAAACTTTTTGCTGTTATAGAGTCTGCACAATTGAAGTCCCTGATCCTGTGTGTCATGGTGATAGCTTCTCTTGTCCTAAGTTGCAGAAAAGATTAGCACGTGCTAATAAATAACAAAAAAGCGTGCTTCCTGCACACAACAAGATTTTTGCTAGAATTAAATCTAGTGCTATTCTCCGTCTAAATGCAGGTTTCATGTTGAATGACAACAGCAAGGCTGCATGACGAGCCGTGCAGTTTAACATGCAGTGGAGACTGAGTTGGTATTTTAAAAAATATTGACAACCTCATGGACAAATACCCATAATAATCATCGTAACGATAACCATAACAATAACGATGATCATAAAAGGTATGAATGAAGATCAGGATTTTACTTGACGAAGAGCACAGACTTATATTTGTACTTGTATTTCTTTCATCGCTGCCTTTTTGCCCGTTATTTAAACCACAGTTAATGTTTAAAAAAAACAAATATGGAGGCTCATGAACACAGAATCAAAGTGGACCTACTATGCTTGTTTCCAGCTCCATTTTATTTCCTCTGACTCCACAAGAGTAGCTCTGCATGATTCACAGTTCCTTCTTTATTATATGGCGTGCCTTGGTGGAACCCCTCAGTTCATCATCAGCCAGAGCTGTGTGCCTGAGATGGCCATGTCAGTGAGAGAGGATATATCCTCTCTCACTGACATACAGAAGCAAGAGTATTTAAAAATTAAATTAAATTAAATTAAAAAAGAACACATTTAGAGCAGTCTAAAGCATGAATTTTTTTTTCCAGGTGCAAACACTCTTATTAAATATGGGCAAAAAGCAGAATTGGTGTCTTTTAAGTGGAAGTGCCAATTAAGAAAAAGGCCCAAGTTTTAAGGTTTATTTTTTACAGCGTTTGCTTTATTATTTAATTCAAGTAAGCAGAGGATCGACAGCAAGAAAATGTAAAATACTGTCATAATTTATTGTTGGTGCAAAGAAGGTTTTCAATACATTTGTGGTTCTTTTGACAGCTAGTATCAGTGTCTTGTTTCTGTGCATGCGCCCATCACAGATTTAACAAGTGACTGAAAATGGATAGATGTCTCAGTTACTGGCCCTTTTAGAATGACAGACAAAGAACTATTGATTTTAACATTTACTTTTTAACATCGCTGCATATGCTTGAACCAGTGCATGAATGGCTATGTTTGTTTGCTCTAAAAACCTTTTGGTAGTTACGGCCAATGATTGCAGAGCTTAGATGCTACTAGATGGGCCCCATAATGTGTTTGAGTCCTTGCTATCTATTGAGCTTCCTGTGGTGAGATGACTGCCCTCTTCTGAGCTTTCCTATGCATTTCTAGGCAGGAAACAATTGCTTGTCTTTGTTTAAATTATAAACCTCTCTTCACATCCTTGCTTAAATCCCCTAGGCTTACAATGGCACCTCAGTCTCATTAATCCCAAATGACCCTCCTGCTATTGTATGTGCTTATTTAATGTCAGTGTTCCTCACGTAACACATTTCCTGCACCATGATGTAAACTGCTACATGCTCTCGCACACACACATTTTAACGCTGAACCTCCCTAAAAATCTGTAATGACCGTTGCATGAGTTGGCTGCTGTCCTCATTTTGTGTTTTATTATGTAGCTGTTTGTATATACGTACACTTGTCCTCTCCTGTGCGAAGATCGTCATTCTGTATTTAACTGCTCTATTTATGGGAGTCGACAACTGCACGCAAAGACGTCTAATTGGGGCACAGCCTGTGTTTCTTGTTGTCGGTGTCTTTTGTTGATGTGATACAGTGACTCTGTCCATTTGTCTTCCAAAGAGAGTGAACCCAGGGATGCAGGAACAGACCAGAAGAGCTCTGGCATCATCCGCCTGCACACCATTAAACAGATCATTGATCGAGTGAGTGAAATGAAATATACACATGTACCGATTTGTAATTATGGAGGATGGTGGACGCAAATGTCTTTTGACCCATTTGTTTTGGTAAATTTTAAAACATTGTAAGGAGAGGCAATAACATACACAGCTCACTGCTGCCATCTGGTGTTCACTCAAGGAAATTATACATTACCCAAAGGAATGTGGTAAACTCAAGATTGCCTACATGTGAATATTGTTAAAGATTACTGTGTGGTTCACAAAATATTACTTTAAGGGGGATCAGTCCTTGTTAAATGGTAAATAATCACTTTTCTAAAGCGTGTTTTTTGTTTTTATTTTTTGTCTGTACCTGAAGGACAAGCATGCAGTGCTGGATATAACCCCGAATGCAGTGGACCGGCTGAACTACGCTCAGTGGTATCCAATTGTGGTGTTTCTCAACCCGGACACCAAGCAGGGCATCAAGACCATGAGGACCAGGCTCTGCCCCGAGTCTAGAAAGAGCGCAAGAAAGCTTTATGATCGAGCCCTCAAGTTAAGAAAGAACAACCACCACCTCTTCACCAGTGAGTCCAGTGGAAGGAATAGAAGGGTTCATCCACAGAGCGGGAGGGGTGGGGGGTTTAAGTGGGAGATTTCACAGGGAGCAAAGACGAATTTCACACAGTTGACAAGTGAGTGCTGCAGTGCCGGGTGCTGTCGCAACAGTGCACTTGTTGTGCCTGACCCTGTTCTGTTAAAGTCCTCACGAGTGTTCCCCCAGGCCTCTTTCTCAGCATGCAGTCTCCCTGTCAAAGGATGTGCTCTAACCATGTTTGAGGAGCATCTGTTGAAGATAAAATCAGCAGGCCAAGAGATCATTGCTATCAGCTTCCATTCAGGCTTCACAGTTTAAACACACATTCTTCTCATAAATCATCTTTCTTAGCACTCATCGTGCAACCATGCCTCGTTTAAAATCAGGATGTTTATCTGGATTATCTCTATCTATAAGAGAATACATACTGGGTCCTTAGTGGAGAAAATGACTGTCATTTAGTTTCTAGTCCAGAGTCATATTGCTCCACTGTGGAAAAACATTAATTTCTAAAAATAAATGATACAAATGTTGTTGGGGTTTTTTTTTTCGTTTTCGTTTTTTTTTTAAAGTAATTGTGCGAATAGAGTTTCATTTTTGCTCTTCCCTCTTTCTGCGTTCAGCAACCATTAACTTGAACAGCATGAACGACGGTTGGTTTGGAGCACTGAAAGAAATAATCCATCAGCAGCAGAACCAGCTGGTGTGGGTTTCAGAGGGCAAGGTAAGACATGCGCGCGCACACACGCACACGATATTAATGATATTTCTTTTATCTCAGTCCCCTTCTCATTTTATTTTTATTTCACAGGCTGATGGAGTGGGCGATGATGACCTGGACATTCATGATGACCGCCTTTCCTACCTGTCGGCGCCAGGCAGTGAGTATTCCATGTACAGCACCGACAGCCGCCACACGTCTGATTACGACGACACGGACACAGAGGGAGGAGCCTACACTGACCAGGAGCTGGATGAAACGCTGAACGATGACGTGGGTCCACCCACAGAGCCCGCCATCACGCGGTCCTCTGAGCCTGTCCGTGAGGACCCCCCTGTCATCCAAGAGCCCCCTGGCTATGTCAGCTACCCGCACACAGTGCAGCCGGACCCCCTGAACCGCATCGACCCGGCCGGTTTCAAGGCACCAGCGCCGCAGCAGGTAGCGTTTCTGAGACCTGTACGTCTCCCCTGTTGTCTGGAGGACGCGGTGTGCGTTAGAAGGGTTTTCTGGAGGCGCTATTGAAGTCACTTTTTTGTATTTGCAGTTAATCTATTAACTGTTATAAAACAATATCAACGAGAAAGTGAAAACTTTTGTGGTCAGGTATATACCATTATTTATATATATATATATATATAATAAGAAATATATATATCTTTATTTATTATAGTATTTATTTACCTATCTGCCTCTATGTGTGTGTTTGACTGATGTTTGTGGGCGTGTGTTTTGTTTGGTTTTTTTTTTATTTTGAAGAGAAGAAGACTTCTTACCTTTACTATTACTCTTGCACTCTGTATTACCACAAGCTGTCTTATTAGTGTGACTATTCCTAATGTCACTGAGAGAGGAAAAAAACAAAAAACAAAACAAAAAAACCCAAACCCCCCACTTCTTTCTGTCTAAGTGTCTGTATCAGTATTCACCTATGTGCACTTCCTGCCTTTGTTCTACCTATGATTGGGACTGTGACAATATGACTTCAGAAAGTATTATGTGCATGTTGGAAATGCCAGTGTTAATCCAGTGTACCTGTGAAATGTATTTATCACTACTCTATTGATAGTTGTGATATTACAGTCTAAGCATTTCTCGTCTCATGATGTGTTAATGAACGTGAAAAGGGAGAAAACAACTTCCTGTATTGTAACCATAGAATTAAACTCAAGTTAGTATCACCTAACCTTGAAAAGTTGTCCTGCTGCTAATTCCTAACCCCCACTTGCTATTGGTTGATCTATAGCTACTGTTAAATGCGGCGGCGAGTGACAGGCTGTTTGTATCAGTGTAAACTGTAGGGGTAAACGAAGAGCAGACCACTGTAGGGGGGGCTGAGGAGGTAGAAACATTTGTACTTCACCACAGTGTGTCAGCGCATGTTATTAAACATTTCTGAACCACTTCACAGAAAGCAGAGGCCGCTGCTGTCCCTAGCATCTCCCAGCAGCCTGAGCCCAAGGCTGAGACAATGCCCCCTGCTGTCGACGTTACTGTAAAAACTGTAGGGGCTCTGAGCCCTGAGTCTCCTGCACCTCCCTACAGCCAGTCCAGCCCCATCCCAGAGGCTGGCTCACTTAGGAGGTCCGCACCTGAGGTAGCACCTCAGAGCATCACGCCAGAACCTCTACAGTCTGGACTGGGCAGTTCAGAACCAAAGGTATCCATCTGATCGTCACTGGATTCTCCGTGACCCGGCCCGGCCCGGCTCGGCTCAGCTCAGCTCGGTCTGACCTGGCTGAACTTCTGTGCTGCTGCTACTGCTGCCTGTCCTCCTATCTTCCTCTTGCTGCCACGCTTCTCTCTCTTTCCTTCTGCCCTGCATGTCTGCTGACCGCAGTGCTGCCCAGAAGAGACAGATGTGTGTGTGTGTGTGTGTGTGTTTGTGTGTGGGGTGGGGGTGCAATTATGTGTGTGCAGATGCTGCTAAACAACAGTGGGCTTGAAGGGTGATGGCTGCGCTGATAGGCCTACATGTAGAAGAGCAGTGGATATCCTGCAGCTCTGACTGTTGCTTATATTCTTTGCATGGCTGCAGTGCGTTTGCCTCTGTTAACCAATAGTAGCAGATCTCTTTGGGCCGTGTTTATCAGTACAGACTGATTGGATTGTTTCTTTGTAAAAGTAGCCATTCATTTTCCAGCCATTGTCCAGCAATTGTCCCGCATGTAGCTACAGGGACAAAGCATTTGGCCATGATAACACTTTAACAGAAACAGTGTTTAGATGTGGATGGAGAATTAATGGTTACTTCTTAAATATCAGGGTTTTTAAATGTGCTTCTGTAAAAGGAGTATGTGCTTCGGTCCTTAAATACTGTATGTTTATGTTGTTTTTGCGACTGCACCAAGACAGTGGGTGACATTTTTTTTTGTTCAAGTTTTTTTAACTGCAGATTGGCGCGTCATGCCTGAAGCAACCACAAATTATTTTTTAAATTAGCGGAAGGTGTTTTAATAGCGCAGTTTTCCGCGCTTAATTTTGTTATTTAATTAAAAAAAATCTTTTTAGTAAAGGCGAGAAAAATGAATCCCATTGTTTTGTTGTGTCTTTCAAAAACTTTATTCTTTATAAACTCTGTTTATTTTGGAGTTTTTGTGGTACATTGTGATGTTTGTTTGTTTTGTTTTGTTTTTAAAGCTGGAGCATTTGGCTGTGCTGCAATTTCTGTTACATCTAATATATTATCTGACTAGTAACCCCTCCCTCTCAGTTTCTCTATTTCAGGTCTTTCCCTTCTCGTTTCGTCTTCTGCAATTCATTTTGCAGATTTGTATTTTCTTTAGTGTGTGTGTGTGTGTGTGCGCGCGTGTCCAGTTTTCCATATCACACAATTCACATATGTTAGTGGAACCTGTGAGGTTGTTAACCTCCTGTATTTGTTCTGTATTTCTTTGGTAGATGTTTCAGAAGGATCCATACAGCACAGACAACATAGGCAGAGGTGGTCACAGCATGAAGCCTGTGACGTACAACCCTCAGCAGGGCTATCACCCTGACGAGCAGCCGTACAGAGATTACGACCACCCACCCAGTCGGTATGACGTCAGCAGCAGTGGTGTCGGCGGTGGCTACCAGGAACCAAAGTACCGTAACTATGAGAGCTATGAGAACAGCGTGCCTCACTACGACCAGCAACCATGGAACCCCTACAACCAGTCGTTCTCTACTGCCAACACCCAGGCCTACGATCCCCGTCCTCCTTACGGTGACGGCCCCGACTCTCATTACACCCCTCCCCTGCGCTACGACGAGCCGCCACCTCAGCAGGGATTTGACGGACGGCCTCGCTACGGCAAACCGATGGTTTCAGCACCTGTCCGTTACGATGATCTTCCACCTCCCCCTCAGCCGTCTGAATTGCACTATGACCCAAATTCTCACTTGAGCACATACCCCTCAGCTGCCCGCTCACCAGAACCCGCTGCCCAGCGGCCCCCGTATAACCAGGGACCAGTATCGCAGCAGAAAGGCTACAAACCTCAGCAGTACGATCCTGCTCCAGTGAACTCTGAATCCAGCCCCATCCTTCAAAAAGTCGAGACTCCCTCACCTTCACCTGCTGATGTTCCAAAAACTGCACCTGCAAGAGATGAGCAGCAGGAGGAGGATCCAGCCATGCGGCCTCAGTCAGTGCTGACGAGGGTCAAAATGTTTGAGAACAAACGCTCTGTTTCCATGGACCGAGCCAGAGATGCCGGGGATTCATTTGGGAATAAGGTAAACTGGCGTGATACAAGTTAGAATTTCTTCAAGTTACTTTCAACTTTTAGGAAATTTTTAGCAGCTTACAAGAAGAAAACATTTGTTTTATCCCTCTCATAAAGTTCACTGCTTTTCTTGCTTCAGGCAGCTGATTTGCCCTTGAAAGCTGGTGGAGTAATCCCTAAAGCAAATTCTCTGAGCAACCTGGATCAAGAGAAGACCTTTAGGTAAGCCTGTAGTGGCTGTTTAAAAATGTCTCACTGTTTATTTTTTATTATTGTAATCTTTTTCATCTGCTTTGCTCTAAACTTCTGCCACGTTTTTTTTTTTTTTTTTTTTTTTTGGTTTTTTTTTTTTTTTTTTTTTTTTTTTTTTTTTTTTTTTTTTTTTTTTTTGGTTTTTTT
>VURO01010277.1:39968-53573 GCA_015108175.1 Pelvicachromis taeniatus
AAAAAAAAAAAAAAAAGAAAAAAAAAGAGAGAGGGGAAGAAAAAAAAAAAAACAAAAAAAAAAAAAAAAAAAAAAAAAAAAAAAAAAAAAAAAAAAAAAAAAAAAAAAAAACAAAAAATAAATAAATATTTAATAAAAAATAAATAAATGTAGCACTTAATAATCAGAAGAGTGAGCAGCATACATGTATGACACACACTACAGAAAGAAATGACGCACTAAAAAGGAGAAAAACAGATTACAGTATATTGTCGTGTAAATCAACAACAATGATCACCTCTGCTCACAGCTTGGTGGCGCTGGTAAGCTGTGAATGGGTCGTTTCCGCAGGACGGAGCTAATCTTTCAGCTGTGATTGTGATGTGAACGTACCAAATCACCAAAGAAGTAACGTTTATTAGTATTATTTTTTCCTTCTATCAACGCGACTTGAATGATTTTTGTTTGGTTTCTTTGAAATATTTTTCATAAAATGCGTGAAGAAACCCACGCAGCACCTGAAAAACGTGTTTGATACAACATCTGCAGAGCTGAAGGAGCCTTGCAGGTTACTGCAGGTTACTATCAATCCTCATGAAACGTGAGGTCCCAACACAAGTTAGGAAGAGAAATCTTGTTTGGATATGTTACTGATCGCAATTAATAACCATTCGTATCGGACTGTTTCGCATGGCAAACTCAGACCTGTGACATATTTTACTGATGACAATTATTTAATAGGCTAATGTGTGGAAGGTCTAATTCCTCGGAGCTCCCCTGTAGTGAGGCTTTACTTGCATGATGAAGGACAGGACAAAGTCAATGTTACATGCCCCGATGGAGCTGCTGGAGCTGAGGTTAATTCACGCTCACTTTAAGTCCAGACATACGTGGACTTTAAATGTCAGTTTCCTTAATTTATTTTAATGAACCAATTACAAATCAGCAGGGATAACAAACGGATTTCCTTTATTATCACTAATATTTTTTTTTGTCTTTAGTGTTTTCTGATAGCGCAGGAGTCCTCCTCCCCTCCTTCACCATCAAGAGTAAAACACACTCCGCGTAGCCCGCCGCCATGTACACGCACAGAGTGGCACATCTCCAATACGCAGTGTGCATCTCCTGTCCTGGCTGTTAGATTTGCTGTCGTCTGTGAAAAGCACGGCTGGTGCCTCTCACACCGAGAAAGAGGAGAGCCGCTCGCTCAGACCCGAGGGGGGTGTTCAGATACTTAAAGACGCAGAAAAAAGAAACCCATCAGCGTGGGCTCAAACGTTTATCGTTTTAGTGCGTTTAGACGGAGTGTTTTTGTGTGTGTGTGTGTGTGTGTCCACACGCGTCTTTATCCAGGCTTCAGCCCTCGCTTTTGAGTTGTTGAAGAGAACCTGCAGAGGCGAGCATGACAGCCTGACGATGGTGCAAGGCTGGCTGACAGCAGGATGAAGCGTTTGGGGCTTTTTTCCTCTCTTTGCGTCTTGACTTTTCAGGAATGGGCTCTTGTCGGAGCAGTCAGCGAAGAACTCCGGAGGTTTATTGTCCGTGTTTCGACTTGAAGACGTTCAGAGCATCTGTGCGTGTTATGGTAAACATCCTGTGGCTCCAGCCCGCTCTTTGCTCACCTTTCTCCTCCCATCAGCCGCAGACCATCTCTAATTGGAGGGACTCCGAGCATCTTAATTGATGGAGAGGATCTTCCACATCGGACTCTGACTTCGACTCACGCCGTTTGCCAGCTCACTGCGGGCGAAATACGCGAGGATTCTGCTTCTGATCGGATGTTGTTACCTTTAATTGCTACACCTGCATTTGTGTAACCCGGTTCGGTCGCATCGTTTCGTCACAATGCCGGTGAACGCGCTGCCCCGTGGCGGCAGCAGTGGCTTAGGCGGCCCGGGGTCTCTGAGCCCGGCGTCGCTGTCCCGCAGTCTGTCCCGGCTGAGGGAGTACCGGACCCGGACGAGGATCATGCTGGCTCTGGGAGTCTCTCAAATGGTCCTCGGGAGTCTCATCCTGGCTGTGAGCTTCGCGGCTCTGGCTCTCACCACATCACCCAGAGTCCGGCACTCCTGTCCTTTCTGGGCAGGCTTCTCAGTGAGTAAAACACTCGCACAATGCACGCATTAGGAATCAGCCTGGAGCTGAGTTATCTTCAGGTGTTGCAGTCTAATTGGAGACTAACATCATCAGCTTTATTTTATTTTCCAAAGCATGTGGAGTCAATTAGCTATTTAGGGAACACTAAGTTGATTTTCTTTGTAATTTAAGGATTTTAGAGGGTTCTAGCTGGCTTGTCTCAAGGAGAGAGCTAAATCACTTGGCGTGGCAGTGCCACGACAGAAAGAAATTAGCTTCTAAATGAATTTTTGGAGGACAGAGCCAATCTTATGCAATTAGCTTTGAGGATACAGAGCCTCTGTGGTAACCAGTGATGCCACACACACCCATAGAAAGATGAGGATATTTAAAGCCTTCAGCGCTCATGTGTACAGTAAGATTCTTTGGGATAATCTTTTTTTTCTCTCTCTGTGTGAAAATTTCATGCTGTTTTCTGTAAATATTCATGAACACACACTTCCTTGTTTTCTTTCTTTTTTTTTTTTTTTAAATCCTACCATAGACCTCGAGCAGGGCTTGCTCCATTAATTATAGAGGCGGTGGGACAGAGAACAAGGGTGAGGGGAGGTGTGCAGCATGAGGGCCATCTGCCTGTGTGTGTGTGTGTGTCTGAGAAATAGCATGCGTCAGAGCCTGTGTGTGGGAGTGTATGGGGAATAGTAAGCAACCGCAGGGATCAGAGTTCAAAGGTCAGTGCACTTTCTTGATCAGTGCCTTGGGCAACTTCTCTGCAGAACGTGTTACAGGTCTGCCAGCCTGTTGTGGTGCACGTTGGAAATCTGAAACCTGCATCTTTTGTGCCCTGATTCAGCTGTGCACAAGTTTTCCAGCCCAGTTTACAGAAAAAAAAAATCCAGCCCTTAAAATTTCATAAAATGAGATAAATCATGAAAATGATCCTGAGCAAAAACAGATGAGAAACAAGTCTTTTCGTCTTCAGGAAAACCACAAAACCTGCCTAGTAACCAATGGCTCCAAACTTGAGCATGTCCTCAAGAGTGCTTCACTGTTTGTCTTTAACACGAAAGTAGGTTTGCAATTAACATCAGTGAATGCTCTAGCATACTCTCAGGGGGGAAATGAAATAAACGAATCACACAGAAGGAAGGTTTTGCCTCTCTAATCCTAAGATATTCTCGTAAAATGTCCCAGTTAGCTACCTTGTGGCTTGAAATCAATCCTCTATCAGGTCATTTCAGGGGAAGGATGGTGTGTAACATTTGGAGAAAATGCTTTGGTTGAGAAAGGTGCTGGAAACAAATAGCTCACCAGGAGAAAGAGACCATCGGACACTGTGGCGCCAAAACCCGAGATAATGCGGTTGAGTTGAGCTGCCTATCTGGAGACAAATGATGGCAGTGATTTGCCCACAGGCAATGAGACACTGAAAGTCACTCTTTGAAATATCGAGAGCTATAAAATGCTCCGAATGACTAAAATATTTCCACAAGGCCTTTTTCTTTTCTTTTTTGTTTTGTTGCAAAAAAGAAAGCAGTTTTTCAGCACACTGTCTCGCATCAAATTGGTCTTAAAGGAACACGGTGCAGCTATTTTAGCTTGAAGTAACAGCTTCAAAATCATTTTGATGCTTCAGTGATGTGTAATTTGTCACCTGATGCCTTTAACACCTGTTCCTTTGCTCTGTAACTTGGGTTGAGTGGGTATGATCTCCCACGAGAAGCGTGTAACACTTTAATCCACAATGCCACACACTATGAACTATTAGTCGTCAGCTGGCTATAAGTTTTCACTGTTTCATTGTTTTCTCTCGCTGGTTTGTAGTAAATGAGACTCTCTGTTGTGTAAATGTGCAGAGCAGACTGTGTGGGGCTAAACATTTTGTTAGCAGTACTTTTAATAAACTAAAGTTTTCTATCATTTGTTTTTATGACAGCTTGTATATCAGATGTTCGGGTAAATTACATATACTTCAGTCATTTCTGTGCAACTTATTATATTTCTCTACCTTGTGAGTTGATGGGGTATCTTGGCTTCTGATGGAGCGTTCGCCGCTTCCCCAGTGAAAATAGGTGCAGCAACACATTACTTTGTGCATAATAGGACTTGAAATGTCAAATTATAATAGCAGCAAGAAAAATGAGCGAGTTCGATTGGAAAAAAAACAACCAAAAAGCCCAAAAACTACAAGAACTGCAAGAAGATGATGAATCTTTAGCGTCTTGATCAGTTAGAACAAAAAGCTTTTTGCAGTTCTGTCATTTGACTTAATAATAAAATGAGTGTATTTGTACACAAAAGCCCACCTTGTATAGCTTTAAAGACTTTGTAGAGTCTAATCTAATTTTTGATACAGAACGTGTCTGTGTCCATCACTCGATGTGAGTGAATGTTGTTTGTGAGCAGCTAGCAGTCCTCATGATGTGAAGACAAATATGTATCCTTGTCAAAGCGGCTACACGGGCCTCGCCTGCTGCTGACACGCGCCCCGGACGCTGGGGGTTCAAATTATAGCGTTCAGCTTCTTAACAGCAAGGTTCTTCGAGCATGTTAATTTAGTTAGTATTGAACCTTGAAGCCACTGAGCTAATGAGGAAGGTGGCAACAAATAGTCAGCCTATGTACTTGTGTGTGTGCGCGTGTGTGTACTCTGTGAGTGTCTGTGTGGAGTAATTGTGGGACATCATTACAGATCCCTGTGTGATGACTTGTGTTGTGGGATCTCATCACAGTTGCATTGAGAAGAAAGGCTTTACTTCCTTCACAAGCCAATCATTGTTTTGCTAAGAATGCCCCCCCCAGCACACACACACACACACACACACACACACACACACACACACACACACACACACACACACACACACACACACACACACACAATGCTTTCCCTGACCATTACCCTAAACCTAACCATAACCTAATTGTAACCCTGACACTAAAACCACATTTTGAGTCTCAAGGATTCCTTCAAACTTTTGGGGACGGGTATTTTGTTCCCATAAGGGCTGTTGGTTCCCACATGTATAGTAAACTTCCAACTTTTGGTCCCCACAAAGATATGGAAACATGATACACACACATACACACGCACTCAATTTCATATCTTCATATCTTTATCTTTCGTTCATGTCGTAGTGAGGACATCTAATTGATGTCCTCACTACGAGGACATCAATTAGATGTTCAGAGTTTGCAGCCTGATATCACACACAAACACACATCTAATTGATGTCCTCACTAGTTGCTAACCCTAACCATCAAAAATGAAGGCCTAACCCTTACCCTAAACCTAACTATAATCTAATTGTAACCCTGACACTAAAACCACATTTTGAGTCTAAAAAATGCCTTCAAACTTGTGGGGATGGGCGTCTTGTCCCCCATAAGTGACTGTTGTATAGTAGCATGCCAATTTTCTGTCCTCACAAAGATGTCTAAACTCTGGAAAAAATATTCTTTTTGCTGCTTTGATGTTCAGAGTTTGCAGCCTGATATCACACACAAACACACACAAACACACACACACACACACACACACACACACACACACACACACACACACATAATTGTACACAATTGCCTGGTCTACAAAGATAAATCTTTCAAATATCTTGCACTTTCTCACAGCCAACCACAGTCCAACCAAAAAGATGACTCTTGGCCGCAGCGTCGAGCACCGCAGGCTCTGCGCGAGGGCAGAAAACCCAGTGCGTTTACCTGTTGGCTGCGACTCACACCACCCTGCCAGGTTTGGTTAATGAATGAGACGACATGGCCGAGCGAGCCAGAGAGCGAGCCGCAGCTGTCAGCAGCTGAGATGCAGAACAAATTACCGTCCATCTCGCATCACCCCAAGTTAAACCTGGAACTTATCCAAGTGCCAGGACACATAATACACAAACATAAACTGCTTGTCTTTTTTTTGCACCCAAGAGGAAAGACAGTTACGTGAATATTGAAATCCATCACGGCGAGTTATTGCAGGTATCATTTACAAATTCAGACTCTCTCGGTGTATCACTCCGATATTCCTTCTCCTCATCTCTTGAGCTCCAGAAACAGATTTTACTCCTCTTATTTTTTCCTCCCCCGCTCTCCTGGTTGTGTGAAAGGAGAGAGGGATGTTGCTTCTGTGTACAGCTAGATCCTCTCTAAAAGTAACAGTCCAACATACCAGATCTACAGTCTGGGCCATAACAAAGGCAGCTTTAGATGGTATTCTTAGTGTTTGTTGTGCGGCAGCTCTTTCTGCTGCATTTTCAGCACCAACCGTCAGCAAATTCTGTGCTAATCTGCTCAAGCGTGTTAATGTGTGGGACTGTTTACTGTGTGTTCTTGCTGTGTTGCAGGCACTTTCTTTCTTTGTATGCGTGGAAAGTGGGCGAAAGCTCGTGTTGAATGAAATATGGCAACACAAAAGTTGTCCTATCTTTCTGTCTCTTATTTGGTTCTTTAAGGTGTATTTGATGTCCTCGTGTTGGTGTTGTTCCCGGATCATCAGTATGTTGGTCCAGGTTCACTATTGCAAATGACCAATCACATTTTTATGATGCCATAGTTTTGGAACGTGGACAAATACCTGACAAACAACAAAAGGGGGCAATTAGGGTTGGGGATTAGGATGTAATTGTGGTTAGTGTTATGGGGCTATTGTTAAAGTTAGAGTAGTACCTATAGATTTGGGGATAGGGTTTGGCATGCAGTGTGATGGTATTTCTGCATTGCAAAACTATGACATCACAACAACGAGATTTGCCACCTGAAATTTTGAATCTGGACCAACGTTAGTTGTGATGATTCAGGAACAACACCAACACGGGAATATTAGATTGTGCGTTCTCTAACTTGTATTGCGTAGAAGATAATGCCATGTCCTGTGAAATGTCCCTCAGCTTAATAAAGTATGGTGGCAAACAGTCAAATAAACAGGAGAGCATGTTTGTGAGTTATCATTTATGCTTTCAGCATTTAGCTCAAAGTATAACTGTCTCTGTGCACCTACTATACACCTGTGGTATAGCTGTAGGCTCCAATTAGTATTCACTTGAGACTCAAACAGTGAGTCAGTCCCAGTAGATTCCCATGTTAAAATACCCAGTTTTAACTGGTAGGTGGGTGATAGCACCAAGCGGCATCCTCCAGGGCTGAAAAATGTAGGCAATGCAAAATTGGAATTCCTCTAGTGGCTACTTGAAGCTGCATCTAAAAGTGGGACAGTTGAAGTTTTGCAGACACGTGACCACTAACCATGTGACGTTAACTTATTCACCAGTTTGGATGTGTGACAATGAAAATGTAGGATCAAATGAATGAGGTCCCAATCACACATGCCTAGAGACTGGTCTGCAACCATCTTACAACCACTATTTGTAAAGGAAAAAGTTCCTGGAGCTTTCTGGAAGTCGATGGCATTCGCTGGGAAAATTAAGTGTTACACGCAGGCCTACGGATTGGTCAGAAGCCGTGACGTGTGACACAAACTAGAAATGGATAAGGCTCAAAAGTTGTGCCTCGGTGTTGTAGACAACTTGTTTCGTAAGCCAAAACCTCTGCATTTCCAGTGTTCCAGTGTTTCAAGTTTTACTACTTCTGGCGTATTAGATAGCAAGTATTTGCAGAAAAATATGAAAAACTACAGACAACTCTTGAAATTTGCCAGTAACCACAGCATAGGAAGTTTTGGTTCAGCACGTTCTTTGCAGCTGAGTCACCCAGAGGCAGCCAGTCATCTCCAGAAACCACTGCCAACCAGCTGGGGAATTGACATTTTTTTCCCTAGCAACCAGTGATTGCACTGTGTTCAATATGGCAGACAATTCTAGAGAAATATATGTGTGACATCATGTGATAAAACAGTCGTCATAGATACCAATGTTCATTAAATGGCAAAAAAAAGCATGTTTGGAGCATAGCATATGAAACAATTTTGGCTTCTATCGATGGTTTCACCCTTTCATAACAGCTATAGTGGGATTGATAGGCTTAGGGCCTGCCATGATTGACAGGTGTGCCGAGATAGGGAGCTGTTGCAGATAGCTGACTGCCCAGGTTCTCTTCGACTAATTGGAGTCAATGAACTGGACCCTCTTCAGTCTGTTTTTGCGCTGTCTGGAGCATTTTTAATGGAAAGATCTGACTAATAATGCAGCTTAGTTTGTGCTACACACCATCCAAGAAGTGAAATACTAGTATTTTAATTGTCTGTTACTGAGCACATATGCTAATTAAACTAGCAAACTTGCTAACCAAGCTGATAAATTCAGCCAGCACTTCAACCTCTCATCTGGATGTAGTACTTTGTTCTTCCAAAAAAACAAAAGACATTGTGGATAATGCATAAACTCTACTGTGAAATGCCCAAAAACTGTGATAGGAGCTTCATACCGTGGGTTTCCATAGATCTCTTGTCGCTACTTTGGTCTATATAGAACGTCTGTCTGAGCACTTGCATGGCCAAAATGATTTCACAAAACCTCCAAAGGAGACATCTTCAATGCAGAGTATGATTCAAATATACTTTTATTTGGAAAACCAGGAAACTGCTTAATATGAAATGGACAGACTAGTCTATATATGTACTTCTATGTCTTCACTAGGAAATAATATTATTTGAATACCGTAGCTTTTGATCGAGACATATCTAATCATAATCGGCTGTAGCCATCTATGGTTCGTATTACACCTTAGTTTCTGATGAAAGAGACCAGTGGGTTCTAGTAGCAGATGAAGACGAACGTGCAAAAATTGTTTTGATTTCTTCCCTTATTTCTTTTTTTTACTACACACAAGTGTGAATCAACATCAATTAAGTGGCGTATTAGGTTTAAGCAGTATCCTGGCAACAGGTTTCATGACACAAACACACATGTGCACGAACCCAAACACAGGTCTGTAGTGTTGTTGCTGTGGAAATCGTGATGATTTTGACAAAAAGCCTTTCTGTCTGATGCAAACTCATGGCTGTTGTCAGGAATACTGATGACATATTTATTAATAATGCTTTGCTTTTGGCTCATGACTCATATCATCAAAGCAGACAGAGAAGACAGATATAAATGTTACACTCAGTAAGCCTTTTCTCTGCCTTTAAAGTGAATATCAGTACTTTCACCTCAGTGTCAAGTGAGTCTGATGCCTTTCTAAGGTTTCTTTGTGCGTGCGTTTAGAAAAGGGTTCGTATGAGTCATAGTTTCAGGTCCAATAAAACTCCAAAATATATAAATCGGTGCGTGAATAGCTCACACTTATATGATTGATTGGTCTTTAGAAATTGTGAATGGGCGTGTAACTGAAGTCAGACGTTTTTCAGCAAAGTAACTTACATCCTATTGGTGCTACTCTATGCGCTTTGCCTTTCTTTAGAGTCACTTCCTTTTTGTTTGAGTCTGTGTGTTTTGCGTGGAGAGAGCTTGTGCTATTGGTCTAAATATGAATATAAAATGGAACATTTTTGTTGAGCACTATAAAGAGAATATTTTTTTCTGATATTTAGTTGCTTTTTTGTGCGTTAACTGCTTCCCCAATCAAGTTTTGTGGCACGACACACAATGTTGCCTGATTCACATTCTCTAAATTCATCAGCGTACAGGGAGATATTAATGACTCACTTCACTTGGTGTAGTAAAACACATTTTCCCACTTTAAAAAAATAAAAATAAAACGCACATTTTTGAAATACCCATCTCTAGCAATTTTATTTGCGAGGGTTTGATCTCAGATGTTTTTGAATCGTCTCCAGAAATTGTGTAAAGGGAGTAAAAGAGGACTGTGATCCTGCAATTTTCAGTGCTGCAAATGCAATAGTGAAAGAGAGGACACAACCACAGGGCACCAAACACGAGCACAATCCCAGAGACTGCAGTCATAAACAGGCAGTCGGACAGGAGCAGCCAGGGGCAGCAGGTAAGCGGCATAAAACAGGCAAAAACTCAACACTAGGATAATGATCAAAAACCAGAAAGTAGAAAATAAGAAGAAATTACAGGAACAGATCATTCCCAGGAATTCAAAGACAGTCTAAGAGGAAAGTAAACAACAGGTGTAGTAACAGAATGATTGATTGGAAAATTGGCAGCAGGTGGTGTATAAAACTGGAGGGAACCTGAACAAAGACCAGAAGTAAAACTACCTGAGGAAGTGAGCAAATTCAAAGTAAAACCATAGGTAGGAAAACACAAAGCCAGACTTTAAAAAAATGAATTATATTCTGGATGAAATGACTCTTTCAAAGATCACAGGTTGTAGAGCAGGTTCACAGATAATTTAGCTAAACCCACTCAAAGTCTTTCTTTCTCTGTGATGCGATATTTAGAGCTGTGATCAGAAGTTTACGTGTGCTCGTCACAGCCATAAGTGTAGCGGTAATCTGTTGCTTTCAGCGATTTCTTTGTGTAATTTGGAATGATTTTACAGGAAAGGTGGGAATCACCAGACACCCCATGATATGATATTTTTGTGGTTTTAAAAATTTTGCATTGAGTGCTGAGTATTTGTGCTGATTTATCATCTTTTTCCACTGCAAATTATGTCCTCAAATGTTTAATCAAATACGATAAAGGTATCTCACTTCAGTAAGCAAGCCAGCACTGTTACTAAAACCTGCGATAAATGTTGTCATAAGACGGAGTCAGTCTGCTATCAGTCTGCAATTTAATGGGGTCAAGTTGGCAATTACATGCAATCTGTTTCTAATAATACAGCAATTAACTGTGACAAATTGTTGTAAATCGCATATCTCTTGCTGTCCACATAGACAGAAATCACATTTAACTATTATATTTGTGCTCAGCAGCCTTCCTGTTCTATAAAAATATAACCAGAATACAAACAGCCAGTTGGGTTGAGACCCCTCGAGTTGTGCTCATTGACAAAGACTCGTTCAGAGTGATGGCAAAATGTTGGAAATCTGTCTGCATTTATAAATTAGACAAGAATGATCTGACAGTCTCTTTGAGGGCTGCCATTTAGTCACCAAAAGTTACAAAAAATTAGATACAATCATTGGGCAACTATTTTATATTTGTTTTTACGGATTTATTTTCTTTTAGATGGAAGGAGATTCCTTTGCTAGCTTTGCTCATGTGACTGAGCCATTAGCTTGCTCTGATTTAGGAGGTAACGTTGTCAAGCTAAGTTTGTCCGGTGTTGGACGGTTTTTCAGTTTAGCCACGTTAATCTACGTTTGCTAGGATAACATTATCTCAGCATGATGGTGCATGAGATTTTAAATGTTTGAATCAAATATCCATATCTAGGTTCCTTGTATCGATACAATATTGTACTGAAAAATGCTGAAATACTATGCTTTATCACTTTTTTTTAAAAAATCACATATGCTGTACAAAGTTTTTAATGACTAAAAAACTGTGTGCTGTTTAATTTTTTTATTTTGGATTTCATTTTGGATTTTCTCCAATACACAGTGAAAAGTATCCATACTGACTCAATTATATACATGCACTCGCACAGTCAGTGTATGCATTGTATAGTAGCGCGTTGAATTGACCATAAAGCTCCGTTTTGTTGTTCCCATGCAGCCATTAGTTCCAGGCTGTCGACAGAGAACGTGGTTACTTCTGCACAAATTTGATTGATTGATTGAATTTTATTTTCAATCACAATTTCTTCGTCCAGCAACTGGGAAATCAAATTCATTAAGATTTTAAAATAAATGTCTCAATGTTTTATTCATAGCTTTAAAAAATACAAAACTGTGATCTCAGTATTTTTATTTATTTATTATTCGCAGGGTCTGAGCAGCTCCAAGCGCCTCAGCCACTCCACTCATCGCGTCAGCTCAGATTAAATGGAGGCTGTGGTCAGCACACATGCTCTGACTCAGCCCAGACCACTCGTGGCTGAGCCGCCTCGTCTTAAATCTCATATTGATCAGCTAACAAGATGGGCCCCGATCAATCATCTGATTTGTGCTTACTTTCATTTTTACTCTGGCCGTCGGTGGTTTTCTAACATCTCTGCGGTGATCTCACTCGTGTGTTTAATGCATGCATGTGGTGTGATGATGTCATGTAGTTTTACAGTCCATCCCGAGGTGTTGCTGAACCGCTGTAATTCACTTTCCTTCCAGACCTTTCCATATTAAGTAAGTACGCACTCAGCCTCGTGCTACTTATTACTCTGAGGACCCTCCAGTGCCTTCTCCCCCCTACTCCAGTGCTACCAGTGAGCACCATAATGGTGAAGAGAACAGTGTGTCCTTGCCACCACACACGCACACACACACATCGCACACTCTAATATTTCAAGTTGTCAGCTTCATCCAATTCCTTTGCGGTTACTCGCTGGGGCGCGTCCGTGCTTTCTGCCTCACCTCGCTCCTCCATTAGCTTGTACTGCTGATATTTTGGGGTTTCTCCATTTTCAGCACCACGAACAGGATGATCTAAGCTTCTTCAGTCTCTTTGTTACATGTTGTCCCAAAAAAAGCACAAAACTAACCAAGCTGGAAAAAACTGGCATGGTCCTACGCCTGGCTGACAAAGCAGTCATCTGTGAAGTGGAAAGAAAAAAAAAAAAGAAGATAAATGTTGGGGTTGTATTTCAGTGGGAGATCTGACAGTATTAATTGTATCCACTGCGGCCTCTTGTTGTGTTCTTTGAGGAGACTAGATAAAGGGAACTTTCTTTGCAACATTTTGAACAAGTAGTCTCCAACAAAGCCTGCGCCAAAATGACTGACAGCATCGATTAGTCCAGATTTTTTTTTTTTTAAACCCTCAAAACAAAACAGAAAAATCCACCCACCACCATAGTCCTCTGTTACTGGGAGATAAAATGTGGTTCAATAAATTAATTAAAAACCAAATCACGGTATTGGCTTGTCAGATTGGTGCAACCATACACACCAGTTTGAACAGAGTAGGTCTGATACTAGGGCTGGGCAAAACGATTATTTTCCTAATCGATGAATCTAGCGATTAATTTTTCGATGCATCGATGAATCTAATGATATATGTTACTGCTAAGCAGCTTAAATTAGTTTTGCATTTACGGAGGTTGGGTGTTTATCTCTGAGTGTATGTCTACGTGGGGGGTGTCTGGATGAATTAAAGGGTAAAAATCAGCGTTAGTAAAAAAGTTACGGTAAAGTTACGGTCGTTTTATGATAGGCCATTTCCACCTTACAAAACCGGCAAACGACTGAATCACTTCCTTTTCGGTTAAAATATCCCCATACTGTAGAACTGCATGTTCGGGAGGAGTGCTTTAAGTCGACATGTTACCGCTACTCGCTGCCGCCATGTGTTTTTTTGAAAGTGACGACGCATCGACGCAAATTTTTTTACGTCGACGTATTTTACGCGTCGACGTAATCGATTACGTCGACGTAATCGATTACGTCGACGCGTTGTCCCAGCCCTATCTGATACGCTTGAAAACTTAAGAGGACCAAATTTGTGAAACTTGCTCTGACTTGGAGGCCCAACCCAAAAAAGTTTTCAACTGTAACCTTAGTGCAGGACTAAAGACGAATCCTCAGATTTAGCAACCTTTGAACCTCACACGTTTTTAAACCACTAATCAACA
>VURO01010283.1:3650-26870 GCA_015108175.1 Pelvicachromis taeniatus
AAGGGGATCAGGCCACACTTATTGAGAGATGACTGAAAACATCTGGGTTCAATCTCAAACACACATTCACACGCACTATGTGAGACCCAACGCTGTTAAACCCATCCCCAAGAATGGATCAAACACTGCAACAAGATGCACCTCCACAAGTTTTGCTGCTTGTTTGTAATCTTGAGGGAGAGTGACAGAGACATGAGACATGAGGGTTTTCTCGCTTCTGCCAGGGCTGCGTATCTGTTATGCTTTGCTTTGGACCACACTGACTTGATGAACTACAACACTGGGTGGGCTTAGAGAAGGCCACACACACTCTCACACACACTTATTTATAGCTATCTCTTCTTTCCTCATCTATTACCAATGTGATTCTTCTCTGCATCCGGTGACATATTTTCTTAGGCTGTGATGGACTTTGGCAGATATCCTGAATGAAAAAACATTGTGAGAAACCATCGTTAAGACAGTCCATTTTCAGGTGTCAAATTGGTCCTTTGTCTGTGTGTGTCTTCCAGGTCCCATGGCCTCCACGGTGCATGGCAGAGAGCTGCAAGATGCGTCTATGGTGAGAAAAATGGTCCAGCAAAACTCTGCAAGGGGCGGTCAGACCCACAGACCAACCAGCTCGAAGAGAAGACGCCCACGGCCCCGTCTTTCCCACAAGGGGCCCATGCCGTTCTAGAGCAAGGTGAGTTTTTTGTTTTTTTTGTAACTAACCACTCATTAGGCTTTGTTGACAAAATGCTGCTACAAACCCATAGTAAAACAGTCAAGTTTCAAGCAGTAAAAGGCTTCTACTCTCTATGGATACCTTGTGGAAAAAATCATTGTGCTAATCTCTGCTGTGTGCCCATTAGACCAATTTTCTGTCAAGTCAGAGCTACACATTTCTCCAGAGAATATGAGCCAATACACCTCCTGATATATTAAATTCTAACTGCTGACTAGTGAGGAAACCCAACTTCACAGAGGAATTTTTCTTTAAGGGGAATGCTATTTTGAGTGCTGAAATACTTTATTGGCAGAATCCCTTTGGATGATTTGGATTGAATGGGAAACTTAAACTCTTACAGGAATACTGAAAACTCTGTTAATGGCAGCCAGACTGAGCTCCAACACAAGGATGTTATTGTTGGCAAGCAGATTATTAGACTTAGCCCACCAGCTTGCATGATTTCCTATTATGACTAAGGTGGTTTTTAAGTCTACCTCATTTATTTCCTCATACAGTAGAAAGATATACTTAGGACTCTTACCTTTGAGCCAATTCAGCTGGAACAAATCTTTACTGTTAACCTGGTTAAGTCAATTAAAACACATTTTCCTCAAAAGTAATACTCTGTAGAGCCGGGTTTGTGGGTGGCACCATTTTTCTTGTGAGGGGATGTTTAACTTTCTGTCAAATAAAACAAGGCTTTGTGTGAAAAAGCTTTCATCTAAGATGTGAGATAACATTATACTTATCACTTTTTCACATTGATCAGAACCAAAACAAACTCTGCATTTCAATAAAGGCCAGATACAGTTTCAATGGGAAACTAAAATATACCACGGACATTTAAATAACACGATCAAATTTACAGAACATACAGATTTAAATTCACTGATGTCAGCATGTCACAGCATCCACATGGCTGCCTCAGACGCCGTGAGAGACAAAACACAATATCCCTGCAGGAGGTGTCGACTATACAACACTGACCTGCAGATGTCCACCACAAATTTAATCTGTAGTGAGAGGAGGCTGCAGCCAGAGTAGGTCAATGCATGGTTAATCAGCTTTAAGAAAAAAAAAAAAAGGATCAAAGATGCAGAAGTTCGGAAGCTTTTTTCTTTAAAGTAGCCACTTTTACAATCTATAGCAAATCACAGATGATCATTTTTTATTGTACTTTTCTAGATTTAGACTTCCTTTGAACTCACTCCAGAACTCTAAAGGTGAAACAATGAGTAAGGACCAAGCCAAAGTAGTTTGTACTTGAAGGACAGCATGGGTCTTACAACTTCCCTCGGTCTGCCAATAAAATGTGAGAATCCTCTCTGTGAGTTGAGTGGTCAGAGCTTATGTTCAGTGCCAGAGTGCTGGCCAGATAATGAGGGGATCTTCAGGAAGTTGTGAAGCTCTGTAAAAGTGAACGGCTCAGTGAGTCACAATGCCGTCTCCGCAAACACCACTTAAACCACAACAAGCTGACGATTTCCTTTTTTTGTTCACCCCTCTCTGGCTCCCCTCATTCTCGCAGAGTTCATAGTTCACCTCATTCATAGATTGCTCCCCACATACCATGCCAATCCACCCCCACAGTGGGAATCGGGCTGTCCATTAGCAGCATTTTAGTGATAGCACTACCAACCTTCACTGAGTAAATGATCCAAAGAAAATCTGAGCTCAAAGTCTGAAGTTCTTCAGTCCCAGTTTGTTCACAGCCTGACTGGAGGAATTAAGTCTTCACAAGACCTGATATCTCACATCAATCCGTCCAACAAGCAGCTTGAAAGGCTTTGCTCTTCCTCGTGTGTCCTGCTTTCTTCTTCAGTTTGTGCTGATGATGGGAAAACCACCTCTAGCTGCAGCTGGAGTTGCAGTTTGTTCGATCAAAGCTTGAGTTCAATGGATATATCCAGCTGAGGACAGGGACTCTTACACATGCAGACTGTCTATGGATTTGTCATTACTGGCCTAAACTTCATTACCACACGATTTATATCAAAGATTGAGAACAGTTATTGCCCCGGCATGGTCCATCCTCCAGCTCTGAGCTATTTAGCAATATCACCCCATTTCAGTGTCAACAACAGCTCGTCTTTTATTATCTATGACACCAGAGGCAAAGCTGGATTTTCTCATCATTACACATTCCAGATGTGAACCACTCTGAGAAGAAAGAGAGCGACCTGGGTCATCTTCTTTGAGTAGGCTCAGATCAAACCATGCTATTACAACTCTTGGATCTAAGCCATGCCAGTGACAGTCTAAAAGACGACGGGATATTTTAGATTTAAAGCCAGAGGCAATTTGCAAAAACCCCTAGTGGCCTTGAGTGTGAGAAAGCTCAGTGAATGAATCTTTTAAAAGAGTTTCCCATCAAAACAATGTAAATCAGGTCTTCTCCCATACACTCACTATGTAATGGAGTATGACTTCAAGAGGGCTGCTGTACTAAGATCATACCATACACCAAACAGGGCGACAACAACAAACAACAGTACACATCAGTGGTGATTAGATATACCATACATCAGGTCTGGAGGCATTACATGACCTCAGAAGAATGCTATCACAAACAAGAACAGGTTCTTATCAGTGAATGAACCTCGTTGTCCGAATCTTCTGAAATGATCACAGCCCAGGAAAAGATAAAAGATGTGGGAAGATCAAAGATTTTGTCATTGTCAAGAAGTGATCGAATGCCCCGAGCACAGTATAATGTTGGGATTGTGTTTCACTGCAAGATACACAATTGTTTTTCTTACTCCCTGCTGCATCTTCCAATCAAAGGCTGTGAAATCTGGTTGAAACATGTCTGGGACAGACTTATACTCTAGTTTATCAAGTGCAAGATAACGCAAGGTATGACATAGAGAAAGTTTTAGAAATGTCTTCATGTGAGTTGAGAAGTAGTACGGAATCCAGCATGTTGACCTTCAACACTGCCAAAAATACACTTTTTAAACTGAGGAATATATCAATATCAAATAAGATGACAGTTACTAATATGCTACATAAATATTCAAAAATATATACAGAAAGACTTTAAAATACTATTTTTATGATGAAGATACTTCTGTTTATCTGGCACTAAGCGCAAAATTAAGAAAAACAAAGACTAACAAAATGTTGGTACTCGCAACAGAAAATGATCAGGTTTGATGAATAGACGGATGGATTTAATGACAAAATTACTAAGCCTATATTTTGTTAATAATAATACATCCTGCATTTACAGAATAGTAAAATTTAAAAAATGATTTTGAAAAGGTAGCACACACTGTTAACAGCATTGTACAAAAAAATGTAAATTTAAATCAGAAGTCAAATCATAGTTCAGTTAAATAAATATATTAGAGATGTTTTTTAATGGGAAAATAGTAATTTAAATGATATTGTATATTTGTAAACCAAACTACAATAATATATATATTTTTCAAAATTTAGTCAATTATCAGTTTGGTCAAATCTCCCAACACAACAAACATGTTGAGTCGTTGGTGCATGTTTATTGAGACTGGAATGTAAACACGACAGAGAGACAACTGTTTGCATGGAGTAGTGTGATATCTTGCTCCTGACAATCACCCTTAAAATTATCCTAATCCAAAGACCAAAGAGTAGTAATCCTGTGACGCAATGAATTATCCCTTCAAAATAAAACAAAAAAGAAAAAAAAAGAAAATGAATTATGAATCACTCAATGTTTTTCTTTGTGCAATCATCTTCAGTGTTAAGTTAATGTCTGCATGACGGAATGATTTTTAGGAAAAACAGATGACACGGGCTCATGAAATTTCTATTCTGTGTTGTTTTCCTGTTTTGCAGGCACTGCTTTGAGCGCCCTCCCCCAGGTTCTGATTTCTATGCTCTTCCTTTGCCTCGGGGGGCCTTGCAATGAAGGGCCTACGCTTGCCCAGCCTGAAGAGTGATGTCCATAGCACCTGCTGGTTCTTCAAGCAACTCTGTCCACAAAAAAAATCAGGACAAGCCGCTCACCCTCAGCTCTAGGAGGAACTGGGGGCAGGGAAGGGGGGTGGGGGGGTATTGAGCCCGAGCTATCAGACTCTATTTCTCTGTCTCTCTTTCTCTCTCTCTCTCTCTCCCTGACTACTTATCTATCTCTGTCTTCTCCCAAGTGTTTTTTTATTCTTTTCAATTTTCTTATTATTTGCTTAATAGAGCCCAATCATAGCAATCTCCCCGAGTGTCTCACACACTTTGCATGACATGTGGTGAAGAGGGAGCCTGGTCAAAACAATCTGAATCCTAAAGCATCTGTCCCTTCTCCACGATGCGGTATTCCCATGTCTCAGATCCAAGGTTCCTGCAGCCGTCGATTTCATTGCTGTGTAGCTATTTAACGGCTTTACTGTCGGGTGAGGGCGCTGATCATGCAGAGGGGCAGTGTCAGTTTTAACAGTTGGCAAATATTAAGTTCGCTTGTGATACTGTGGATGTCTGATGCGAAAAAGGAATAAAAAGGTTTTGTGTTTGAAACGGACGAGCAAAAGCGTCACAACTTAATAACATCACTATCATCACTTAATTATCATTATTAATGGTGCTTTGTACCTCCTTATGACAGTACGTCAATCATGCAAAACAAAGACGGACTAAAAAGAGAGCACATACTATCAACACAATCTAGTAAAGTGACAGAATAAGTCCTTCATTTAGGAGATTCTTTAATCCAAAGCTATTCTGGTGTTTCTGAACTCATTAACACCTTGGGAGGCGGGGTTTACGGACGTGCTCTGTAACATGTCCCACCTTGGATGAGTCCTTTGACCCCAAATCCCAATCCTGTCCCCAATCCCCAGCCTTCTCACCACATCGCTGCCCCCGTGCAGCTGCTCTACACGACTGTTAACTGGCAGTGGCGGTCTGCTCCACCGACAGGCCGCCTCGCCTTTTAATGAAGTGCCAAATAATAACCTTCTCCACAATGCTGCCAGGAGCGAAGCAATGAAAGGTTAGGGTGAAAACGAGAAACACATTACCTCTTGTTTGAAGTCTTGATACACTGACACATTATGCATTTTCAATTTCTGCAAAGAAAAATCCAACACGAGGAGGACAAGTTAAATTAGACCAAAAAGAGCTCAGTTAATATGCCACCATGATCAGCCTACCACTAGTGCTCTGGCTGTTTTAACGTTCAGCATATGGCTGGTTTGACCCTGACCGATATCTTTCACTGACAAAAAAATGCTATGCCTTTCCATCATACTGGAATATATTACTGTTTATGTTTATTTCTGTGTTTTAGTTTGATTTCTTTTTTTCTCAGGGTGCTGTGATAGAGGCTTGTACTAGAGCAGTCTATTTTGTGCATTTATTTGACAAGACACAAACATACAATACATTTAAAACGTATATGAGCATATTTTCGTATATTGTATCTTTACTCTCCCTCGTATGTATACATCAATATAGCCATGATTTATTCTGATTCAGTCATTTTTAGTCACGATCCTATCCCTACATTATGTTGGGTACAGTTGCCTTCCTGGTCTGCCTTTCCACAGCACAGGTGGTCACGGCTTTGATCATTACACTCATTAAATCCTAAAGTTAATCTTTCTCAGATGGATCTCCCCAAGGTTGGCCGGGGCCACTTAGTCTGAGCTCATTGTTAAATTGGCTTAGACAGAAACTGCACCCTTCCCCCTTTGCAATCTCAGAACCCCCTGCTGATTCAGTGTGTAACCATGTAACATATTAGGACTGTGACCTGTAGAAAAAGACACCTTACAATCTTTTGTTGTTGTGTATTAGGTGTGCAGAGCAACTTGCTAATTGCTTTTGTTTTCTTTAATCCGCTCCAGTTCAATCAGCAAACTCATTTCTTTCAAATCAGTTTTGACCACATAAGCAACTGGCAACTGGTTAACCTAGATTTCCAACACTTTTTTTCCCTCTCGCCATGTCTCATGCAAATATTATAATAAAATGCAGAGACTTCTCAGTCCCAGCATGAGATGCTTTTATTAAGAGAGCATCTAAAATCACAGTGGTAATCCACCCAGCCAAGCTCACCTTGATTAAAAATGTATTAAATCCTAGGGCACTGTGAAGTGTAATAATTTCAGTTCCACCATTATTTTTTCATACCCTCTCAGACAGAGATGTAGATTTCATTAATGCTCCTCACGAGTGAGACAGCTTTGCTCAGGATGTCTCATGTATTATTGGGGATGATAGTAAGGAGATATGAGCTGAGGATGAAAGTTCAAAGCCACAGGAGTTGGGATGCTGGAAGTAGACTGGGTCATGACACGGGGTTCAAATCAATATTTCCCCATCTCAGAAGTTATTGTTACGGAGCCGAGCAACGTCTGTATCCGCACTGTTTTTCATGAATGTATCCTCACCATTCGCACCAGCCACGCTGCCCTTTCAGAGACCAGAGCAAACCAACGTTTATGTACAGAACCCTTTTTAAATCTCGGCCTGGTTATCAGTTGAATCCAAAAATAAATCAAAAGCCAAATATCCCACTGATCCAAAGCCTCCGATGTCAACGAGTCCCAACAAATAGACGTGGCTTTGCTCCAAGACTTCTCTGCATGGGTTTGCAAGGCTGCACTTTTGCAATTCCATTATGCTGCTGGAAAAATACACCCTGAAAACAAGAGTCTCTTGGTATGGAATGGTTTTCCAGTGTATTGTGACAAAAAAAAAAGTTTTTTGTCTCATTCTTGTCTAGCTGGTTGTCCAAAGCTTACTTTTTTGAATACAGTGTGAGAAGCTGTATCTTTTGTGGATGTAACAAAATAGAAAAGTAGTCTGCAGCACAATATGTCGTGGACACGTGAAAGCTTTCAGGCATTCTTTTCTTGTAGATCATAGCCCACAGCCCTCCCCTGCACATCAGGTTAATGGGCCTTGTGGTGTGGAAGGACAAGCACGTCTAGGCTCAAACTGAAATGGTAAACCAATACATTATGCTCGGGGAGCAAAACCATTTTCCTTAATGGTCTTTTCCAGCAAGGCTTACACAAGAGAAACGATTCCTGTCCTCTCAATGTTTCCTCTCCAGTTCCTCTTCTCTGTGACCATCACAAGGCCTGAGTAATGTTCCTATGCACTTGTTAGCATGTTTTCCTGGTAGAAAAATGTTTGTTCTGACAACTTGCCCCCTCTGTGTTTAGTTATTTTCGTCCAAATGCATTTGGCTGGGAGTGTGTAAGGAGTGGGGATGAGCAGAGAGATAGATATGTGTTACTGGTGGAAATGAGAATAAGCTAGAAACAGGTTTTAAAATACGAGCTTAGCCATTGACCTCCAATAGCTATCAACACAACCCCCCCCCCAACCCAACACACACACTCACGCACAAAACGATTGCAGAAAAAAAACACACGGTTTTTATTTTTTTAAACCTAAGATTCCTCTACACTGAACCAAACATTTCACTCATTGTGGAAGTGGCAAACAGCACATTCCATGATTTTACCTTAGCCCATCAAACTGTATCATGTTGGCCTTCAGAGTGGGTGTCTGCAGGATCGAGTGGCTGATATTCAATCCAGTGCATTCACAGTTTTTCCACCGGCTGGGCAATCCAAAGGATAACTAGATTTTATCTCCCGTGAGAAATGACTACGATCTGTCATTATCTTGGAGCCTCAAAATGAGACTTCCTACACCCAAAATAGCACAGGCCCCTCCTGCCTTGATTGCGACACGTTCTCCATCGATGTAACCAGTGTGTCAAAAATCAGCTACATTCAGAACAATCTTAGGAGAAACGCAGTGTGTAGGCTTACACACCATCGCAACAGTGTTACTAGGTCTCAAGCAGATACCATTTGAAAGACGATGTATTACTCCTGAAACTTATATCCTGTTTATGGTGTGTGCTCATATTACTCACCAGGCCAAATGTACAGTCCCTGTCTCTGTTTTGATGTTGAACTGGGCAAAAATAAATGACATAAATAAATAAATAAATAAAACAAGTGTATCAGAAATGGTTGAAATACTGTGTACATATTTGAACTTTTGGTTTCTAATTTATAAAAGATAAGCTTTAGCTCTTGGAGTACTTATTTTATTTTTTCCTTTCATGCGTAGCTTTGTGTTTTTATTTTCTATTTCTGTAAAGTGTGTAAATATATCTTTATGATAATAAGTAATATTAAAAATCTTATTTTAAGAAAAAAAAACTGTGTCCTGTGCTTTTTTTTTTTTTAAAGGAAAACTTCACGTTGAAAAAGATTAAATACGACAAAGAGTCTACAGCCATGTATTTAGATGAATGTCTGTTATAATTATATACATTGGACGTTCTTGACTGAAATACAGAAAACTCACAGCTGCATATAAGTGAAGATTTTTAACGTGCTGTGGCGGCTGAATGAAAAATCAGTTAATCACCAAAATTAGCTGGCTTCATCGATGAAATATTTGTTTAAAATATGAAAATCTGAACCTGATAAAAGTGTTACAGAAAACCCACACAGACTTCTATGAATTTCATAGCCCCCTTTTTACATAAAACCATTGAGTATTCATTGAGATATTTCAATCTGCATAACAGTGGTGGTCAACTGACAATCAAACTGAAATCACGGTTCCTAGCACCACATAAATTATATTTATTGGCTTTGCAGCCCCAGCAGTCACTATCATGATGCTAAAAATCAGACAGAAGCCATCATGTGCAGAAGAAGAGCACACTGCAATCCCAAACACTAATAATAATGTAAGCTTATTTTTTAAGAATAGTCCTACTAACTCAAATTACACAAGTTCAGCTAACATCTTTTTATTTGAGTTAGTTTAACTTATTATTTTTTAACTATTTAGCATATTAAGTACTACTCAAAAAATATAATTTAACTTAACGCATTTATTCCAATTGTATGGCAGTCATCTTTGTAAGGATTTTATTCCTGAGGTTCATTTGACCCCAGCTATAAAAGATATTCGTGTTGGTCTGATATGACCAACTCCAATAATCCCAAGGGACTCAATATTAGTGTATTCATTCAGAGTACACTAGACTGGATGCTGGCATACTGTTAGCTAACTTAGAGACTCAAGCATCTGGATCAATGTTGGTTTGTTTTTTGTTGTTTTCTTTCATTTTTTGTTGCAATAACTGGACTGTTATGTTAACCATGCAGGTATTGAAAAATAACATAGCTAGGACAGTGGCATATGTACATATTAGAATTTACAAATTTCAACAGTTTACAGTGTAGTTAATCAAATCTGCTTTTTAGATATTTAAAAGTACATAGTGCTTTTAGCATTTAATAATATTTTTTAAAATTACTGATTTTAATATTTGTTGAATATTAACAATGCAGTGAGCAATTGAGGCAATAATTTGACTTTTTCAAGTTTTTCAAGTTGATATTTGATGTTTAATTGAAAAGGATTACAAAAGTGAACAATAAATATTAAGTTTTACTAAAAAAAAAAAAATCACTCTGTTGTAGTCATTCCTTTTAAGCTATGTCAACTTATTCCCATGGGAGACATGACTGAAAACTTTAATTTCTAGTTATTCAATATTAGCTTCTAATCACTAGTGCACAAATGTACGTCAAATTGATCTCATTTTGAGATGAGTAACTCAAGAGAGTATTAAAAATATTATTATCCATGCAACCCAGAAATGTACTCTTGGTAGTAGAGATTCTTCTGGTAACTGATTTCAGAAATTTAGGTCTGAGAAAAAAAACAAAAAGGTACAAAGGAAGAAAAGAGAGTCAAGATAAAAGCGGTTAATCACTGTCTGTATAAATACTGGTATGTTTCACATAGTGAGCCACATTTTTCCAATATTCAAACACGTCTTTAAAAATACAGCTGTGTGGCACTTTCAATTGTTTGTAACAATGTTTACGGGCACACATATGAGCCTGAAGTCAGTAGTGCTAGAATAAACAGCCTTCATGGCTTACAGATAAATATGTACACGTCTGTTCATGCATTACTCTGGTAATATGTGGTTATATGCCTGTCTGTTCTAACACCCTAAATACAATAGCTCATATTTCATTTATTTAGTTCAATAGTTAATGAATTTTCTGCATCAAAGTATCACAGAACTGCATCGGTTTACAGGGAAGTCAGCTGTTTCTCTTTTAGCTAATGGATGGCTACATTAATAAAATGCAAATAAATACAACAGCTTAAGCAACCAGCAACAGCAGCAGTTATTTCTAGTCAAGTGATTACACACATGCACAGTTGGCGTTTAGTGAAAATATGAAGAGTTGTGTAGAGAGAGAACCCAGGACTTTATATATAGAGAGGGAACTGATAAAAGATGGGAAGCAGGTGATGACCAAGACAGGTAAATCAATTCATCAAGTACTAAAACTAATCCAAGAAACAAAAGAAAACTAACCTGAAGAGAAATCCAAAACAATCAAAAGACAAATACCAAAGATGTGGGAAACACACTGAACAAGAAGACAGAGACCAAACAGTGGTAGGCAAAATGAAGAAACACAGAACCAACTACAACAAAAATCTCAGAATCACAGCACAAAACTCTGGGACCGTGGCAAAACTGCATTTAACAAAGACACTGTCAACCCCTTTTGCTTGGTGCAGTAACAGTCTTAATCTGAACCTCAACTTAATTCATAACTAGAAGCTCAGAAACAGCCACCTCATTTACAGAACTGCTCGGCTACTTTTGATTTACTCACACTAGTTAAGTGTTTTCAGTTAGCTCAGTTACTTGTGTAAAAACCATCATGCTTGCTTGACAGCTATGACCATTAGCCTTCCACTTCAGCTGAATCTTGTATAGAAATGTACTCTCTACAGTACGCCTTTGGAAATGTAAATCCACTCTTCATCCATTGAGGAACACTTCATAAGTGACAGGTAGCCTTTCCCAGAGTTTATAGTGCATACTGAGCATGGAGAACATTAATGCATCACAGCTGCTGAGCATGCATGGAGAGTATGGATATGTGTAAATGCAATGAGCTCAATGTGCATACATGTCATATCTACATGTAAGGGAGGCTCCTCAAGCTCAAAATTCTTGACAGTAAGAATTAAAAATTCAGGACATAGTGTCTCCAAACATTCAGATTCCTGGTTTGCTTTGTTTATACTTTTAGACGTGTCTTTACACACAATGCTTTTTCATCATATATTTCATCCAAAAAACATTCCTTGGGGAGGCTATTTGATTAAATGCACTAGGCCTTGCTTGGGAGCCATTCTTCCTCCCATAACTCCCACTGGGACCACTCAGGGAAGTGTCTGGTTAACGCATAGAGCTGACATGTCATGATAGACATGGGGTGCCCCACTGAGTCCCAATAGACCCCAAAAGACGCCCAAGGTTATGTCATCAAGCCTGGGTCAGCTGTATAATTGGGCTCGGGGTCACCAGGAGGATATGGAGCGTGACAATGAGGCTATAGAGTTACAGCTTGTGGCCGGGCAGTGAGGTCCAGCGCTGGTGGGGCATTACAGCGAGGCCAGACGTCCTGCTAAAGAGTTCAAGGTCTATGAATGAGTGTGGCTCCAGTGATGCTGCTGCAATGTGTGTCACTGCCTGCCAGCCACCAGTACGATGTTGGGACAGAGAGAGTGGGTGAAGGAGACACTGGGACTGCATGTTGGGATTTGTTTTGAGAAAAGTATAAAACTTTAAAAATGATGGGTGAGTCACTGTGAATAATGAGTGTCAGACACAGTTGCAAACTTTTGTGAGGTTCTTCACATTGTTGACAGCCTCTCCTCAGCTAGAGAAAAAACACACTGGAAATGTGTAGTGTTCAGTGCCTTCTGTACCTCGATGTATAGTATGTATACCACAGAAACAGACTTTGTGAGTAACATCTGGATCGCTCTTGGCAGAGTCCCATCAACTTCTGCCACATCATAAAAACCTTTATTGCAGTTGGCTCTCCCACAGTACCACCAACATAGCCCACAGAACCGCTGACAAACCCACACTCATGGACATTACCCAGCCACTCTGCAGTCTCTCAACCACCTGGAATCCACAGACTCACATTATGGAGGCTGTGCAGACTGTGATTGCAAATTAAGCACATATGTAACAAACAGGTGTTGCAAAGTGTTTTGATTACTTTTATAAATGTTATTCTGTCTTTACGTAGCAATAACTCCATGATTCAAAGGCTGTGTATGCAGTGTCTCAGCCAAGAGTTTTGGGGAGTGGTATTCCTCAAGCTATGTAAAAGCACACAGACAAAACTGTAAGAACTGTACTTCAAAACGATAATATTAGCAATATTAGAGTAGTATCACAGTATTTAAATAAATAGGACTTAATTAATGGCAGTTTGTCATAATCGCAATGTCCACCCCAAACGTGAATGCATTAATAAAGTAAAGATAATTGTGCCTTTTCCCAAAGGAAAATCATCAGGTCTGCAATTCATTTCAATTCCATTTTATTTATATAGCCAAAACTCACTGCAACAGTCACATTAAGATGTTTCATAGTGTAAAGCAACCCTACAATAATAGAGAGAAAACCCCAACAATCGGATGACCCCCTATGAGCAAGCATTTGGCAACAGTGGGAAGGATAAACTCCCTTTTAACAAGAACAAACCTCTGGCTGAACCAATCTCAGGGAGGGACGGCCATCTGCCACGACTGGTTGGGGATGAGGGGAGGAAGACAGGACAAGGACTCAGTGTGGATGAGACACAAAGATTAATAATAAGTACTAATTAAAGGCAGAGTGGTGTAAAGACATATAGTGAGTGGAAAAAAGGTGAGTGAAGATGAAATAGAGTGAATCAGTGCATCATGGGAACCCCCCAGCAGCCTAGGCATATTGCTCCATACCTAAAGGAGGATTCAAGGTGACCTGATCCAGCCCTAACTATATGCTTTGTTAAAAAGGATAGCTTGAACTATTGTTAAAGTATAGTACATTTTTGTTTATCAAAAAGCCAAAAAGTACAGGAAAATGCTTCTAAGTAAGACGACACAGATTCATTAACTTATGACAATTCCTAGACACTTTATTAGGTATACCTGCTTAGTAATGTAAATATCTAATTAGCCAAACACACAGAGGCACTGCTCGTTGTGTATGCAGGCATATAGACAGTCAAGACAACCAGGTGTTCAAGCTCAAGCTAAGCATCAGAATGCTACACAACCATCAACCATGTTTACAGAGGATGGTCTGAAAAAGACAAAATATCTAGTGAACAGCAGTGCCCTAGGTAAAAATGTCACATTGGTGTAAGAGACCAGAAGAGATGATAGGAAGGCAACTGTTTTTGAACAACAGAAGATTGGACAAACTTTGCCTGGTGTGACGAGTTTTGATTTCGGCTGCAACATTTGGATGGTATGGAGGATACCGTGCCGTGTCACAAAGCTCAAATCATCTCAAACTGGTTTGTTGATCATGACAAGTTCACCGTACTCAAATGGCCTCGGTTACCAAATTTCAATCCAATGAAGCACCTTTGGGATGTGATGCAATAAGGTGATTCCCATCATGTGGACCTGACAAATCAACAACATGTCAACATGGAACAAAATTTCTGTCAAATGTTTCTAGCACTTTGTTGAATTTGCACCACGAATAACTAAGATAGTTCTGAAGGCAAAAGAGGCATAACCACTATACTAGCAAGGTGTTCCTAATAACATAAAACATATGTTGAGTATATATATTGGCCAACCTTGCCTGAAAACCCATTTTGATCCCCCCCTCCCAAAAAAAAGCCATGCTTCTCCACCACAGAATGTTACCACACAGCAAAAAAATGCCATCACAGTTTCACAAAAGTGAAGCGTTAAATAATCAAATTATCACATATTATAGCACATGATACATGTAATATAAAGTAATCACCACAGCTCAAAGTCTTTTTTTCAGCTACCAAGCCCATGTTATGTTAGCTAAGGTTAGGACATTAAGATGATTAAGATATATGGCGTGCTCTTAAGTATAACCACGGGACTATTATTTACTGTCAGCAAGCATTAAATGTCTGTAAGTGCTCAACTGCTATCCAACTATGTAAAGGACAGGAAAATGATGTGCTACTGGATGCAAGATCACTTATCGACCAACAAACTCAGTACTCTGGGTGTCTGGCAAAAACAGCAAAAAGAAGTCATGCTTTTTGTCAAAAATATTAAGAACCTTTGATTTTAATGCTGGAAAGCTATGGACAGTGAGGCTCTAGCGACAAGACACTGATTCAATAGCACCCACCCAACAAAAACTTTGAAACAATTTGGTTTAAAAATAATTGAGAAGCTCAGCAAACTCCTGCAACCTCCAGCAAATTTTAACTCACACTTTTCTGGCTGTAAGGTGAGACAGCTTAGCGCTACACCACCACAAACAGGCATGAATGGGTGAATGAGGCACGTTGTACAAGGCACTTTGAGTGTGTAGGTAGAGTAGAAAATGGGTGTATATGAACCAGTCCATGACACAACCCCATGAGAAACATGTATATGCATATAGATTAAATGATGCACATGTTATGTTTATCATTTAACATCCAATTGTTTAACAGAAGTTGTGTCATAATAAAATTCTAACAATTTCAATCCAAAAACAAAGAAACAAAAAAAATATGAACGCATGAATACAAGGTTTTACATTATGTAAGCAACAGCAAGGTGAGATGTACACATGTGCTTGATTTTTCCTTTCATATCCACAAATTCTTTCATAAAACGACACCTTTCAAAAGGCCATAACTTGCTGGCCAGAAGTGGGCCTAGCACAAAACATACAACTGATCCAAACCCTGTGTATGTGGACTAAGAGAAAGTGCATGCAAAAAAACTGCTTTTACTTCTCAAGTGAACACACACAAAAACAACGCCTGGAGCCAGGTAAGAGGCAGGAACTCCAGGCCGCGTAATGCACCTCAGCTGTGTTGACACCAGCAGCTCTGCAGTAGCGACGGATCACTGGAGTGGTCATAAAAACAAAGCAAGCACAAACACAGGGCAAGGAGGCAGGCAGCTGGTAGAGAAATGCAAGACTGAGATGGAAGTGACAGAGAAAAAAGAATCGACTATGCGAGTTGCCAAGACTTCCCCGTCAACTGTACACATGTTTGGGATTTACTCTAATTTTGAACTTCCACTGCTCTTTTAAAACCTCAACAAGGAAAACAAGATGTCGGAACAGTGTCAAGTGAATTTGCACCTTTCCCTTCACTTCAGTTCTTTGTCAATGAGCCAAGACTTCATTCTGGATTATTCTACATACACTGTTCAGATTAGACACATTATCTTTTAGCTCATAAGCCAGGAACAAAGTAAGTGCACTGGCCCATAGGGTAATATAATGAGGGTCATAACTTTCCCATCATTAGAGCGTTACACTTTGATGACTGACAGACTTTGGATATAAAGCCTTTCTTCTAGTGTCCCATTTTAGGGCCAAAAGGACATCTCCTGACCTTTCACAAATCTCCCTGATAGCTTTTCTTAATCACGCTTACATGAACACAAAGGTGTCTGTGAAGCAATATAGATGCATTCGTGAAATCTTGGCTGTCATGTACAAAGCGGTAAACACCTTAAACGAATCTATGTGACCTGGCAAAGCTGCAAGAAGCTATTGCGTTGGGGTTTCATGTTAAAAGGACCCAGAAAGTTTTCAGTGAGAAGTTTCTTTCTGCAGGAAGGTTTCCCGTACCCTTTAAACTTCCTCGTTCCTTCCTGCAAGTTATAGCTCTAACAACAACAGCTTCAAACAAAAATCAAAAACATCCATTTGCCCTTGAAGTTTTTTTGTTAGCAGCCATTAAAAAGAAAACAAAACAAAAAAAAAAAAACAGATTACATATACGACTACACCCAGCGTGCTCACTGTCAGGATGTGAGTAAGCAGATCATACGGGTGTCACCCCAAAACAACATGTTTATCAGCTGTGCACATGGCACACATTATCTAAAGACACATCCTGGGCTTTAAAGAGATCGTTGATGAGTTCCACGTCAGCACACTCCTCTTCCCCTCTCACTCATCGCTGTTAAAGAAACAATTTGCTGCTGGTCAGCGGATTCATGCGGCGTTATTATCTTGTTAGTGGTAGTTAAGGGGCTGGGTCTCTGAAGGCTGAGAGGAAGGCATCGCTCTGCCTCATGGGCCACCCTGTGACCACAGAAGAGGCGTTGATGTTCCAAATCTCCTCACCACATGGACACTCAAAGACAGACACCAACATCTGGCACCTGACTGCTGAAGAGGATCCTGAAAGTCTTCTTTGGAGTAAACTGATAATATTTACAGAAGGATTCTTCACAAATCCAAATCCATATCATCAAATTAAGGGTTAATTAAGCATTAATAGCCACATTTAGCCAGTGTAGCTGTTATGATTGTCTAACCACTAAGGAAACAGACGCACGTGTACCATCACATGTTAGCTATGACTCTGCCACACATTAAAGGACAAACCTAAAGCAGTGTTTCTACTTTTACATCCTACAGAGGTGATCTTGTCCTCTAGAATACATTTTTTAAATTTCATTAGAATACACACTGCTAAAACATATTTATATACATATATACATAACAATTCAAGTATATATTTATACTTCCATATAATTGAAGCATTTCTCATTTCTTTAGTAATAACATATTAGCAGCTCTATTATAGCAGCACAGGATGCAGCTCTATTTTACTGTAAAAAGAACCGTGGAAGTGTCAAAACCTTTAGACACAAGCTAAACCATTACGATAGCTTGTGTATGCGATTACATTTCTGTTATCATTAACTATTATCTGCACATGTAAAAACAGCCTGAAAGAGTCATTACAATGAAAGGACTTTAAAAATAAGGAAAACAAACAGGAACCAGACAAATGTTGTGAGTTAACACCGTTTACATTCAACTGCTCAGCTGATATCCGTCCACTTATGCCCACTAATTACATTAGCCTACATCATTCACTTCCCTTACACTCTCCACTCGTGTGAAGCAATGAGAGCCCCTCGTCATATGCCACACAGCTGCTCTCACTCTGACAAACATAGTATGTGGTATTGTGAGTGGAGAGAGCTTCATTAAACCCGCAGCAGTGCAGGGTTAAACAACTTTTCTGGCAGAAAACCAGCTCTGCATTCTGTGCTTCTTGGGAGAAAGTGCTCTGCTGGAGGTGGGTTTTTTTTTTCTTCCACAATCAAACAGTAATTTTCAAAATCAAATGTCTATTTTTTGAAATATTTGATTATGCAATCAAATTTTGAATATTTGTTGACAGCCCTGAAAAGGGCACGGTGTTTTTACTTGCTTAACAACCCAAACTGCAAATCAGGAAACCGTGGTCACAGTGGTGACTGGATATCTATCTCACTTTAAACAGCAAAAAAGAAAAATATAACTGATTGCAGTGGGAGCTTGGACTGAGCCTTTCAAAGGGAAGACAATGATGTCGTGACACACAATGACCTATAATTGCCAACAGCAGAAAGCTGAGGGGCAGTAATTGGTTAGCCCTTAGGGCCCTGTGGCCTTAGAGGATGAGAGCCATCATGCAATTGCAAAGGATCAGCAAATCACTGTCAGATGCCCATTGGCTAGACCACTCCACCCCAAAACTATTTTTCCATCAACTTCAGAGGGTTTACCGAAAACAATAAAAGTAAATGGTTACAGTAAAAAGGAAAATCCTTTGGGCATGTTTCAACAAAAATAAAGCCTTGGAAGAACAAAGAGGGTTTGATTTTATGCACACTATAGTCCCTAGTGGAAATAAATACATGAAACGTAATAGGGCTAAAGAAATGTTAGCTTCTACGCTTCATTCATTCACAGATAAAGTGTGTTTGTACATGTCGAATGAATACATTGCTGTGGAGACAGAGTCAATCAGTTAGCAAGAAAGTGTTTGGGTGGTGTCCAGGCATTTCTAATCTGCCAACACAGATTAGGTGAACTATTTAAACCATAATAGCAGATTTCCTTAAATCACTGCCAAAACTCCACACTTTAACAAGCTTTTGAAGATGCTCTAGAAAACTGTTCCCATTAGCCTGTCAGGGAGTTTCTGATGTCTTAATGCAGGTCAGCTCTCAGACCTGCAGCTGCACAGAGAGAGACAGACTGGGAGAAGGGGTAGGGGGTGGTATAAAGCCAGAATCAGCAGCTCTCCCTCTGCCTCCTCTCTTATCTGTTCACACAGCCAGCTGAGGAGCACACAGACACTCTCAGACACAGCCAAGCTTTCTTCCCCCCCCCCCCCTACAGAGAAATGAGTTTGTCCTCCAATCTACACCTCTGTGTGAAGCCCAGCAGACATCAAGCAGCAGCAGCAAGCTATGAGCACATTTAATTGGCCAGCTGTCTGAGTGGTCAGAGCTACTAATTATTTGAGAAGACAGCAATTTTTGACAGTCTCTCACGCCAACTAGGAGTAAACATTGTAAGAGTACATAAGAGGGCAAGCACAAGCCATATGAAGATATTGGAGAACTGTCCTTGCGCCCTATATTCCCACTGGAGCAGATCTGCACCTTCACATTTCTCCTTCAGGAAGTTAATATATTAAAAATTCAACATATGGTAATACAAAGCCTGTGATCGGGCTCAGCTCACTGGCAATAGATGCAGTCGAGTCTCCTGACTAAATGAAAGTGATGTCTTATCAACTAATTATCTCCCCTGAATTGTTTATCATACACAAACCCCAAAGACTTCTCCCTCCTTTGTTGCTGTGCTTGTGTTAAATCTCTCAGTGAGTGCGGTAAGTGACATCTCTGCCTAACACTGCGTGTACGGCTGGTAAACACAGAGATCAGCAATATACAAAGCACACTGACCGTGGATGCCACAGGGAGTCACAGTGGAGATGAGTCAGGAGGGCCTGCAGGGTGGAGAAAATGATGAAGGGCCAGGAGGTTAATGCTGAAAAGAGCACACATTGCTTTTATATGAGATGCACTTGATGGTGTTTGAATGCAGCTTTTGTGAGCTGCAGTATTTTTTGTAAAGCAAAACTGAAACTGACAGCAAGAAAAATGCACTTAACAACCTCAGTGAGCAATTAAAGAGGAAAAAGAGAGCAGCCAAATATTCTCTAAGAACTTATAAATCTCATTCTTAATGTGTAATTACAGTAAAAAGCAAAAACAAAAAAAACAATAACTAAGTCTATAGGCTCTAATGTAAATGAATGATTGTCAATTCTTCATCCACTTGCATTGCGTATAATTAAATATTTTTTTTACCAGCCAAGAAAATGGAGAGGGGGGGGGGGAAAAACAGCTACTTTTTTTACTCACTAAAAGCCTAAATTACTTCCTTGCCAAGAGTATGATAAAATACAATCCATCTTAACAAAGTATATTAGCAATTGTGTCAAATGATCTGATCTTTTTATTCACAAAATATATAAATGTACATTTTGCAATAATTGCATGAGTATGAGTAAATAAATATTACTGTTTTCTCCAATTTAAAATTAAAATGCAATTTGAGGCTTTGCTGTAATGTGCATTGCGTAGCTAGCATTTCTAATAGGTAATAATCACTAGTTTAACAGCTTTTACAGTCAGCTAACACATTATGAGGCAGACACCAAAATACAAAGATAACAGTGGGTCACAGAAACACTTCACTCACTGTAGCTCGTTTTTTTTCTGTAGCTTGCAGAATTTGAGCTCACCTGCTAGCTTCTGCAGTTAGCAGGTGGGGATTTTTATGCTAAGCTTTTTAACACTTTTAAAGATTCCCAGGATATGTGGTAAGATTCTTGTATAAAAGATATAAGAATAGTTGTATCCTATCATTTCATTACATGTAACCTGCAAGTATTTAAAGCAACCAAATACTCAAGCTTAAAAAAAAAAAAAAACAAAAAAACATTTGGCCAATAAATAGCTGCCGCACCACATCCTGGACTTGAACTATTTGTCAGTTGTGAGTGAAAGCGGGTGAAAAATTACAGATTACACTGTGTGCGTTTCTCAGTCTATAGTGTGAACAGCAACCATTGTAGCGGAGTGAAAAACCGCATTATCTTTGAAAGACACGAGAATAAATGTGTTCAGATCAGTTCAAACTATGCTCTAGATGACTAATCTGCAATGTTTATGCTTGAAAATTAATGTGTTTGATGGAAAACATGGTTATATGGTTTCCAAGATATAATACTAACACCTGTTCATTGTTTATGCAATTATTTGTCCAGGCAGTCACTTAGCTGCAACTCAGTGCATTTAGGCATGTAGACATGGTCAAGATGACCTGCTAAAGTTCAAACTGAGCAACTGATTGGAGCAGAAAACTAATTAAAGTGACTTTGGAGGTGGTATGGCTGTTGGTGCCAGTTAAGTTGGTCCAGTAAGCTCAGTCAGGTAAGTCTTAGTTTCTACTGCAATATTTGCATGGCAGAGTCTGAATTTGGCATAAACAGCATGCAAACATGTCTCTATCATCCTTTGTATCAATGCATGGTATCCAAGAAAATAAAAAAAGTTTATTTTCATCTGGACAAAGAATCAACTTTCCTGGATTTACCTGGATGATTGAGCATGCATCAAGATGTTCAGTATGGTACTGAGGGTGTAATAGTGTAGGGAATATTTTCTTGGCACGCTTTGCCCCCCCCGTAGCAACTAAGCATTATTAATAACACTCCCATCATGGATGTTTAGCTGGCAAATCTGTAGCAACTGTGTGATGCTATAATGTCAATACGGTCAAAGGAATATGAGGAATATTTCCAGCACTTCGTTGAATCCATGTCATAAAGAATGGTGACAAAGGTGGTCCAACCAAGTACTAACAAGGTGCACCAGATAGTGTATTTTTAAATTGTTGTCATATCAAAAACTAAAGAGAATCATCATCAATCACCAACTTTAAATAGCTGCATCACATGTATCAGCAAATAAATTATTTCACTATTTATTGTAAATTAGAGGTTTTCACCTTGTACTTTTTACTTGGGAAAAAAAGCAAAAAATATATATGTATTTTTAAAACACAGACATGGTATTACCAAAGAAAAAAAAAATCCCTTTTTCACCTGCCATATAAACACGAGACTGTTCTCATTCCCGGCTGTCATGTTTCAGCTGTGGGGCAGGCAGGATAGGACCCAAAAGCAGGACTCACAGGACACCAGGGGGAACTGAAAAGGCGGCTTTATAGCAAAAACAAGTTAGAAATGAAAATCCAAAAGTAGAAAACTAGGAAGAAATGATGAGGAACTAAGATACTGGGAAACTAAACACTAGGAAACTAACAGGAGCACAAAACAGACACACAGCATATACACTGAGGCATAACGAGGGAATGAGAGACGGGAGGGAAACACAGCTGGAAGAAATCAGAGCTAACGAGACACGGGAAGCAAAACTAGCAACACTGACATGAGACGCAGACTTTCAAATTAAAACAGGAACCATAACTCAGAGATGCGGACTTGACAGGGGATACAGGTGACAGGGAAGCAACCATGGAACACAGAGACAGAAACCAGAAGACCAGAACCAAAACACTAGAAATGATAAATAACAGAGGTGGGACCAAGTCACTGTCAAGTCTTTATCCTCAGATCAGAGTCAAGTCTCAAGACAAGGCGGACTCAAGTCAAGTCCCAAGTCTGAAACTTTGAATTTCAAGTCCTTTCAAGTCTTTGTTTTATTTATCTTTTTTTAACAATGTTATGGTAACAAAATAACCAGGGCTGGACTGGGACAAAAAATTGGACCAGGCATTTTGACTAGAGACCGGCCCACCAGGCATTACAGGAAAAGCCATAAAGCTTTTGAATGAAAACAACCGCTTTGATGTACACTGCCTTGTTGGTATATATGTATCAATCTAATAAACTTAAACCTACACCATCCTCCCTATTCTGGTTTTTAAACAGTATAGCAGAAACAAAAAGACTGCTTGGTCAAGTAATAAATGTGATGGTGTCAGTCCGCCTTGCAAATGCCAGACACACAAAACTGAACAATAAATGGCGTTCTTTGCAATAAGTAAGCCACTTCCTGTTGGTGTCATCTTTACAGCTGAACACCCTCATCACAACTGCACTGCTGGTGTTCTGCTGTGGGTGGTAATCTAAGAAGGCCTGTAATATGGCAGGTTCAGGGCGAGCAATGTAATCTATGCCCTGGCTCTCTCTCTCCTGCTTCCAACTCTCTCTCTCTTGCTCCATCTCTGTCTCTCCTGTTCTTGCATCTCTCTCTCCTGCTCATTTCTTTCTCTCTCTTGCTCCATCTCTCTCTCTCTCCTGCTCTTGCATCTGTCTCTGCTGCTCTCTTGTCTCCTCTGTCACAGACTTCTCCACTTGTGATGATAAATGCAACATGTAAAGATTGGCACAATTTATTAAGAGTTTGAGAAACTAACCTTAAGCATAAAATAAAATTCACTATTAGTAACACCATAGCACCCGCCCAGCAGTATAGAAACTCCGTCATGCTAACTAGTACGCAGTACAAGTTATTGTAAGCGACTGTAAAAAGTCAGCACTAACAAAAATAAACTACAACTAAACTATCTGACCCAGATAGACTGCAGTTCATAA
>VURO01010284.1:14575-24911 GCA_015108175.1 Pelvicachromis taeniatus
ATCAGTATCATAATGAAAAATATTCAATTTAAAGAAAAACCAGCTTATAGCATGGAATTTTAATGGATCCCTTGTATAACTGTTGAATACTGCTGGAATAAAGGAAAGTGAGTTATATAAATATAGCTGCACGGTTTCTGCTGACAAACTCTGCTATGGCCTCTTTTTTTAGTGTTGCGCTTTGTTTGCTGACTAAAGGACAATAGAAGCAGTCAGCATGGCACTTACATAACTTACAGCTGTTTAAAAAAAAAACGTCCCACAAAACAACTCAAGAACTCCCGACCTCTGCCCAGGCAACACATGATAAGAAAACAACAACCACGCTGAACTTTAATGACTTACAGTTACCCCAAATACACACTCACCAGCCACTTCATTAGTTACACCTCACTAGCACTGGGTTGGACACTCTTTTGCATTCAGAACTACCATTATTTCTGAGACAGATGCTGGAAACATTCCTCAGAGATTTTGGTCCCTATGGACACAACGCCATTACTGTTGTTGATGCAGATTTGCTGATTTCACATCTTTGGTGAATTTCCCAAAGGTGCAATCTATTGGATTGAGATCTGGTAACTGAGGAAGCCATTTGAGTACAGTGAACTCACAGTCATGTTCAAGAAACCACGGTGTGTTATCCTGCAGGAAGCAGTCATCAGAACATGTACACACTGTGGTCATAAAGGTACGGATATGGTCAGCAACAATACTCAGGTAGGTTGTGGTGTTTAGACAACATTCAGTTGGTACTAAGGGGGTCAAAGTGTGTCATGGAAATATCCCACACATCATTACATCACCAGCAGCCTGAACCGCTGATACAAGACAGAATGGATCCCCGTTTCCAAGTTGTTTACAGCAAATTTTGACCTCACCATCTGAATGTTGCAGCAGAACTCAAGACCTATCAGACCAGGCAATGTTTTCCAATCTTCTGTTGTCCTATATTAGTGAGCTTCAGTTTCCTGTTCTTAGCTAACTGGAGTGGTGCTCTCTGTGGTCTTCTGCTGCTGTGGTCCATCTGCCCCATCTGTGGTGTGCGCTCAGAGATGGTCTTCTGTTTACCTTGGCAGCCCAGTATCACAGCAGTATGTAATAGAACATTTCTCACTTTGCCTTTCCAAAGCATGAAATATACACACATCCCTTCAGCTCAAAGCAGTTTGGTTATTCTCCTTTTTTTTTGTTTACATAAGAAATAACGCAATTGACTGAAATTCATCCGTTTTTGATATTTGCGTCAAACGAGCAGATAAACTGATGCACCAAGTGAAGTGGCTGGTGAGTGTGTATATATAAACAGACTTTTTGCATAACCAGTCAACAACAAGGCAAGTTACCAAACACTAAATGGCAAGTCTGGCTTTGAAAAATGGAAGCTTTTTTGTGCTGTGTGCTTTCATGCAAAAAAAAGCACCCTTCAGATTATTGTATTTACCACAGCACAAGCAGGCAAGAAAAGATATGCAGCATTCCAGTAAGTCAGTAAACACACAGCACAGGCTGCAAGTAAATGAATATCAAGAATGAGACAAATGACCCTCAGAGGCAGACAAGGCTACAGCCTATTTTCTGAAACTTTCTGGTCCCTTTTACATTGCCACCGAACCGTGGAATGAGCTGGAAAACATTTGAAATCTATAATTTATTTATTTTCATGAGATGAAAAGTTGAATAGCATCTGGATTGCAAAGGGTCAGTGCCCTAGAGTGAAAAGTAGATAGCCAAACCTTGATCGCTAGCTTGTTTCTAAAGGATATTTTGTAGCTCATATCCAATGCTGTGGGCAAGGAGGCTGCATATATACATACACACACAATTTGTGAATTTAAAAGATTCCTGAATATAAGCACGTCACTTACCGCCATTATTAACTCAAACGGGTGCTTGTAGACCCGAACGGGGGACTGGTACTCCTGCACCATGGCTGAAGCTCAGTCAGCAGCAAACTTTGTTCAACTGCCACAGAGATATGACACGGCAGGTGTCGGTGCAGATGAGTGGAAAGGGCGCTTCTTCGTCTTCTTCCTCAAAAAAGTCTACATAAAGGTCAATGAGGGGAGAAAAGAGAGGACAGTGACATTCACATGACCATAATTAGGGTTGAAATATAAGCTGTGTGCTGCAGAAGGAGAATTTCATAAAGATTTTTCTTGGAGTCACTGAAATGTTTTGATATTCATAAGTATCTATAGAAAAAAAATGTCAAGAGTTCAAAGTTTGTTACAATGTAATGACACATAAGCAAGCACAGTGACAAATGGTTTGTATAGCGGAAAACAAAAAAAGCACGTCTGACTTACAGAACTTTTTTCTTTCCCTGTCGGGAGGCTGGCTTACTGGCTTACTGTAGCTGTCCGACTATGTAAGAGTCCATATCGTCCGCTGAGAGAGGAAAGTGAGCCTCTCGCCTACTTTCCTGCAATGAAAACCGCAGAAAGGAAAACATTTCCTACCCGTCACTTTAGCAGACTTTTGACTCCGCCCCTTTTTGGCCGAACAGGAAATGAAAGTGACGTTTGAATTCAATAAGAAAAAAAAAGTCGTTTTGGTACCACATTTTTAAGCATAGTACAGCACCGAGAAACATGAAATGAACAAAAAACTGTAAATGAGTGACTTTTTTTTTTAACCGTCTAACATTATTGAATATTATCTCCGGTATTTCTGTATTCAGATACAAACATAGGAGGGCACATATACAAAGTTATTTATAGTTGCTGTTGTTGTCACTTACTAGACGACGTCATAAAAACGGAAAATGTTTTAGAAATCTGTCAAAAAATGTGTTAAATTAATGTAGCCAGGTGAACTAACACTATGCATGGAAAGGGTTTAAAAAGAGGTGATTGTGTTTATGACTGGTAGCCTGTCTACCAGAGGTCTGTTTGTAGGGTTGTCATGGTGATGACTAGACCTCACGGTTTGGGGGTATACTGTCACGTGTTGGTCAGGTGCTGTGAGCAGGACGGAAGAGCGGGTTGGCGTGAGTAATGACAGTGTCCTAACAGATTTTAAGGTTAAGTTTACACTGTTGTTCACTTTGCACAACTTTGTATGTTTGTGTTTGATTCAGAGGGGAGATCACTTGCTGTATGATTCCTGCACGTGTACTTGTACTAGCACAGCGGCTGTGCAGTAAGACCAAAATGAGTTAGTGATTTTCTCCTTTAAAAATGCACAAGTTCAAAAGAGTTTACAGTGCACCTTTTTTGTCAGTTGAAATGTGAATTGTGGCATGTAAACAATGTGTTTATTTGTTTTCTTTTCTTTTTGTGTATTTGTTTCTTGACAGGTCACTACTGTTGTCTATTCTGATGGAGTTTTAATGCGTTACTTTGATGTTACTGTTGTCTCAGACCCTGAAAGACAGTTTTAGGTTGAGCCGGTGGAATAGTTAAACTTTAAAAGTTACACTCGAAACTATAAATTAAAGCTGTGCTTTCCTGAGTGCAGTCGGGGAATAAAAAACCCACATAAAAAGTAATTTCGGTGTCCTGAGCGTGGACAAAGCTGGTAACAAAAAGTGAGCCGTTTATTGGCTGATAAAAGTGTACAAAATAAAAAGAGGCAAAAGGCAAACAACGAGGAACTAAACTAAACTACACTGGGAAAACTAAATGCTAAACTAACACAACAACCTGAATGAGGGAAAATCCTGGCAGCATAGAGCACAGCGTGGAAACTTGATGTGGAAACAAGGCATGGAAGACAGAGCATGACCAACAGACAACCTGACAAGAACTCAATGAAATGCACAGACTTAAATACACGGGAGATAACGAGAGGAATGGGGAAAAGGTGGGAGCACAGGAGGGAGACATCATGGCTGACGAGACTAAGGAAGCAAAACTAGACACATTGACATAAGACATTGACCTTCACAGTAAAACAGGAAATACAAAACACAGACGTGGACTTGACACAGACAGAGACAAGACTGACCAGTAAGACAGAGGGAATGCGAAGCACTGAAGGTTACAGAAACTGAGAGCGTGGGAACAAAAACCTAAGAACTAGAATGATCATAATAAGAATCAGAACTGAAACAAAGATAAACATAATCAAAACAGAACCACTGAGTCATAGAGACTCAGGACCATGACACACAAGTATGAATGCTTGTAACTTTATTGGCCGCTTAGGCGACATTACAGCTGCTACATAAATTTAATAACAAAGCATAAAACACAAATCTAGGTGACAACACCACAAGAATAGTAGCGGTCTCTTAAAGGCACTAAAAATGTTGTCCATTTTTATGTAATAAATGATTAATAAAGAGCTAATATGCTGCTAATAAGCATGTCAGTAATAAACTACATAAGCATAAAGTGTTTGTAAACACAGAGCTACACATAACAAGGTACATCAATCTGATTCTTTACAAGCCTAACTACCCATACTGGTTAAAGATTTCTTTATTAGAAACAGGAATATATGAGCAAGAAGAACCATGACAGGACATTTCCATTGTAAATCCTGCTAGGCAAGGTCATTCAATTTTTTGTTGATATTTGAGTAGGGAGTGCCAAACCAGGCCTGGTGTTTTTACCAAGTCAGATAAAGAGACGTCATAAAAGTGCACTGCGAGTAATTATATCACCCATAACTATATGGGGGGGTTAGAAGAATGAGAGAAGAGTCAGCAACAGTATTTATAGCCATAGCATACTGCATAGTCCAGTTGGCTCTATGCAGGATCCCACTCGATTTTTGACCTTATTTTGAACGAGCAGGAGTCTGGCAGATGCTGCCCAACCCTTCTCAGGCTTAATCCAGTAACCAACAGAGGAGGGAAAAGTCTGGCTTCACCCCAAAAATGTCTCAGGTTCCTGGAGATGGTGCCAGTTCAGATCAGAGAACCTATGAAAACCATATTCACATCTACAGGTTAAATCTGATCTGCTTAAAATTCATACGACCAATGCAATCTGAACTAACTGTGTGCTTCTCACACAGTAGAAAAAAAAATTTAAATTGTAATTATAGTGACAGTAAGAGTCCACGTAAAGTACATGCAATTTATTATATGTCAAAATTATTTCCATACATATGGGATGCTGCATATTATATTATTATTACTGCTTTTCAACTCACATAAGTACCATGATTTTGTCACATTGCAGTTTTGACTTGTTTATTCATCAAGCAGTGAATAGGAGTTTTTCATTACTACTTTATCAACCAAAATATAAGCAAATGACATTAATTTTATCACCACAATAGAATTGTTAGAGTTTTATTTATTTTTTATAACTTTTTTTTTTTAAAAGAATTTCTTACATTTCACTAAGCATGCATTACTAAAAGTAATAAAAATGTTGCCTATCACTGGCGAGCGAGCCAGTTACAAACAACACAACCTCTGCAGCATTGCTATAAATGGAGTGACTATATTCTGCATTCAGAAACAGACGAGAGATTAAAAAGGCTAAGATGATAGACAAAGGACTCAAAAACACCTGACAGCAACCAGCAGTCAGAGAAAGCAAAGAGATAAAGGATGAGGGAAACCGAGAGAGGCTACAGCCAAGCCAAAGACCTTGAGAAAGGTATAAATAGAGCCCCACCCCCAAGTGTCAGGGGCAACCTGGCATGTTCATGGCTACATATTAACGAGTAGTTATGAGGCCAGTTGGTTCAGAGCATATAAAATGGAAAGACAATGTTGTTAATATTTGATTTTTTAATTTTTTTTTAATTTTTTAATAATAATAATAATAATAATAATAATAATAACAACAACACACTTCTTGGAAATGGTTGAATGGGGAAAAAAATCTTCCAACATAAATATTGCTAAAATAAAATAAAAAGTATAATAAAATGAAATAAAAATGTAATATCTTTAAAATATACGGGGCTAGCTAAAAGATTTTTAAAAAGATATGAATTAAAAACAAACAGAACCAAAATTATTTGGTTTGAAATAAATGAGTGACGAATTAATGTTACATTTTGATAAACAACTGGGATCCAGATTGAAAAATCCTGAAAAATGACCTTTTTCCAACATTACTGGAAATGAGAAGCAGTTTTCCATTTTGTTTGCAGTATAAAAGCTAATTTGGTTACCTAATGTCAGTGTGATTCAAATGAAAAGCTCAACCTACGCAATAATCAAGCACATTTTCATGTGATGAACCATGACATCACATGATGTCATGGTTTTAGTGTTTCTATTAAGTTTAGTTCCTTTGAACTTCAGTTATGTGTGTTGAAATATGTACAAGCATGTGTTCATTGGAATGCACAACACATAGGCACCACTGTGTCAGTCTATGAGCATCCTCAGGGCAAAGAAGATTGTTGTCATGAGGTTAAAAGCCAACAGTGTTGGGTCAGATAACTTATAGCCCAATAAAGAGGCCCACAAGAGTTTAACTCGATCATCACGCGCGGTGGTAAATGCTAACAGTAAGGCATATGGCTTACATACACTCAGTTCCACTTGAAAGACTAATCAGAGCTTATGAGACTAGACACCCATCAGTAATGTGGGTGGCAACTACAAAACATCTGCAAAACAGGCAAAAGCACACTTAACACCCTGTGGTTTCTTGCAAACAAAGATGCTCATCCTTGAAAACATACTCAAGCTATACCAGTGATGTTGAAAAGGTGGGGTGTGCATTAATGTTGGGACATGGAGCCACGCCTGGTAAGGTGAAGACGACCCATAGAAGAAAAACAAATCATGAATTGAAACTAAGGTGAATGAGCTATTTTAGAGAAAACACACCAATAATCGTTCATCTTTATTTGACTACAGCTCAATATGGATGCTTTTTTTTAATACTTACAAACTGACAAAATTGTGGGACTTTTTTTTTTATTTTTGTGTGTTGGGGGGGCATGAACTGTTTTTGGCTTCTAACTAAGTGAATGTCAAACCCCTGGGCTATGAAGAAAGAAATGAATGCAGAAAGATGTCATTAAGAGGTAAGTGATTATTGTAACCTAACAACAGTTCCCAGTAAAATGTATGGAGATGTCAAAGATCAGACTCAACACCTAGCAGTTTAATCCTGCAATGGCTTGAGTCCTCAGATGAAAAAAGCTGTCTGTCTGTCTGTCCGTCTTCACACCTGACTTTTATTACAATACAAATATTTTGTTAACTGCATAATTTTGTCCCCCCCTCCCCCCCAGGTACTACAGCAAAAGCACAAGTTTTAGCTTTTTAGCCATCACTTTTTTTGCTACCACAGAGTGAGAAGCGTCGTACACCATGGACAGGTTGCCAGTCTATTGCAGTGCTAACATAGAAAGACAGACGACCAGTCACACTTAAATTTACAGCTACAGCCAATTTTGAATCACCAATTAACCTAAACTGCATGTATTTAGACTGGAATGAAGCTGGAGTGTTCAGAGAGAAGCCACACAGGCAGAGGGAGAAGATGCAAACTCCACACAGAAACCACACACACACACTGCGATTCAAACCCAGGACCTTTTTGCTGTGAGACAACAGTGCTAACCGCTGCACTGTTGTTCTGCTCCCTCATTTCATTCATTCACTCTGATTCAGAGAAAAAAGTGAAGCAAAAAACCAAACCGGGACAGCTAATGGTAAATTTCTAGCTTCTCTTCTTCCAGAGGCAGACAAAGACTTCACAGTGGCATTATGCCAACTGTGTAAAATCAATTCTTTTTTTCCCAGCTTAAAAGATAAAAAAAAAGACCATGAGATAGGGTTAATTGCCCACACCGCTAAAGGGCTGAAATAATTCGTTTTCAGACAGTGACCTAACATGTTTGCCTTTTGTGAAATCCCATCTCTAGGTGGTCAGATGCACTCTGACCTCTTTATGTCCTCGGTCAATCCTCTATAGAAATCTAGAGGCGTGATAGCATCAGCATGAAGTTAGCAGCCTCCCAAATGTCCTGATTGTCTCACCAAGTTTTAGCAGATCCCCACCCAAACTACTCCCATGCCTGTACTCTGCCTGAAGGCTGATAAACAAACACAGAGAGAAGAAGAAGAAAAAAAAAAAAAACCAACAGAAGAAGAAGAAAAAAGTTACTGGGTGCTCTTACAAACAACCAGCTGTTGATTAGATTATTATGGTCTCAGTTCACAAAGGACTGGAATGACAGCTGACTGTATCTGTGTTCATGTTAAACAAAAGGCAGAAGACAGGAAGTGGCAAAGAAAGACAGAACACAACAGAGAGGTAAAGTTCAGTGAAACTGATAAACAAGAGCGAGACAGTGTTAGAGTTGACACACACACACACACACACACACAGCATTCTGACTGGAAAGTAATTGCAGGCTGAACTAAGCTGGCTCACTGACATAGTTGCTGAGAATGCCTTTTTGACACAGGGTCTGCTTCTGTTTCTCCCTCCCTCTGCCTATCTGTCTGCCTGACTTTCATGTGGCCATTTTAGGAGACATTGAGTCATTCGAGCCCAACTGACAATATGACAGCAATCAACAGGAACAGCTTTAGTACACTTGACTTGACACCAGGAGAACTTGTCTCACTCACCTTTGCAGAAAGATTATCTCGCTGTCTCACTCGGTCTTTCTCATTCCTTCCTCTATTTCATCAGGTGTTCTTGAGGGGCGACTCTGACGTCTCTTCTCTGTGTCCTCGTGTGTATTTCTGTTTCTACTAGATTAGGCTGCCTTATTGGTCTTAACTCCCTGGCTTCTCGTCTCTCTTTGCTTCCTTCCTTCTGAATAGGTAATGTCGAAAGAAAGACAAGTAGTTTTTCTGCATCCACTAATGATCCCGCTCCCTTTGTATCCTGTTTTCTTTCAGTCTACCTCTCTCTCCACTGTCAGTCACACATGCACAAATGAAAAGCCCATCAACAACTCGCAGCCCCGTTGTCTCACTGGTTCCCTCCCTTGCCTTTTCTCTTCGGAGTCCTCCCTTTTCCCGTTTTTTTTTCCTCTCATTCGCACACCTCCAAAGTATCTTGAATACAAAAGCGATTTGACGTGCTACAGACCCTTCTCACCTCCCACTTCTCCTCTTCCTCTATGTACTTTCAAGCCCCTCCTTTTAAGCTTTCTATCTATCCTCTCTGTTTTGTGCGTGTGCTTTTCTTTCTGTTGGTTTCCTCTCAGCTGATAGAGCGAGGCATGCTTTGCTCACTCAGCAGTGAAGGCATACAGGGGAGAGGAATGGGGAGGGGGCTTCCAACTGATTGGCTCACCAGAAGGGGGGTCAGCTGTAGTGGCTGAAGCCCTGATTGGCTGGAGGAAAGGATTGCAAAGGGGGAGGAGGTGTGAGTATCCTTAAGCCCGCCCACTTGCTGAAGCTTTGACTGTTCTGCAGAAGTAGAGTGCTGGCCTTAAGAGCACTTTGAGTAAAGTGTGTATTAAAACAAAATCATAACCAAGTATGTACAGTTTTCTTTATGCAATCAGCCACAGATTAAGTTGTGCATGTGTGCTTGAATTGGTCAAAGAATAACAGTTAATAATAGAAATTGTCTTAGAAAATAAACCTAATAACTATGCAATCACTCCCTCCCCCCTTACTCTGCTGTCCTATTTCTTATATTGCCACTCTGTGGAACATTAAAGGCAGGCTTGAACTATAGTCAGCAAACGCAGAAGGCTGTGGTAGGACTGATAGAGCAATAAGTGCATGTGAAAAAGTTTATCAGTAGAGGACCAGCTGTGCACTGGTGTGTGTGTGTCTGCGCGTGCGAGTGACTATAGAAGCATCTGTGAGCTAATAGGGAGCAGGATGTCGACTACCCGAGAAGTACTTCAATTTGGTGTTGAAGTCCACATAGGACAAATGCATTACTGACACAAGCACGTATACAGTGCAGTCTACAACATATATATGTCTTTGAGGCTGTCAAGCTAGTGCATATTCAACATATATTTAGGACACTTCTTTATCCAGCGCTCCTGGAGATACACACTCACACCTCCCTGTCTATGCTTTATTTTGGAACACTGGGTTGACTTTTTTTATCAGATGTGTGCTGGTTAAGACATGTGAGACCAACATACAGACAGTTATTTTTCCCTTTAAATTTCATTCACTTTCTGTCATTCTGTCTCTCTAGAACTCCTGATCTATAGCATGTCTACCTCCAACTCAGTTTCCATCTGTAACACCCTTCTTCTGTTTCCAAAACAAGACGGGATATTTATTCCTGCCAAGTTACTGCTGAGTTTCTGTATTGCCTGTTTTACAGGAGGGTGGACTGGCCATACGTTTTGTGCTGTCTCTTTAAACAAAAATTTGTAAGGTTATAGCTCCTTAACAAATAATTAATGATTTAAAAAAAAAAAAAAAAAAAATACCTAAAAAAAAAAAAAAAAAAAAAAAAAAAACTTAAAATTT
>VURO01010285.1:3657-24845 GCA_015108175.1 Pelvicachromis taeniatus
TTTCTGTGCTCATGTTGTATTAAACTCTTTTCAAAGAGTGTTTAAACTATTTTGTGCATGTTTAACTGTAAACATGCCAGTTGGTAGAGAATTCACAGATGGTTTCAGATATCATTTACGTCCTAATTTGCCTACAGATTTTGGTTTTGCACAATACATGTCCCCATGGGACGAGCAGAGTGCCCTGAGAGGTTCTCCTCTCTACATGGCTCCTGAGATGGTGTGTCGACGGCAGTATGACTCCAGGGTGGATCTGTGGTCTGTAGGAGTCATTCTCTACGGCAAGTACTGTGTGTTCACATATTCTATCTCTTGGGCATGTGGAATGCCATCAACATGAATAATGCTTTGCTTCATTTGTCACTTGTAATGCATTTGCGGTAGACATCTTGGCAACTAATGTGGTTGTGGGTACACATAATCTGGAGTAATCTGTCCTGTGTCATGTTGTGTGTCTCACTTCTAACAGTAATTTATAATATCTTGACACCACTCCTTTTCCAGCAATAAAAGGCTAATCAGCTGACTGACCCTGCAGGCTTGTAAGATTTCGCTCAGTAAGCTAAAAGTAGAATTGAACTATTAATCATCGCGTGACAGAGTGGTGAAGGGCCCTTTATGGGTTTTTAGCGCGGTAATTGTGCAATAATATTGTAATAGCACACAGCAGTAACGTGTACTATGGGTGTGACAATGTACAGTGCAAAATGGAAAGAATCTTTTTTTTTATTATGTGCTTTTTAGAAGCACTAAGTAGAATGCATTTAAAGTTCATTTGCTCAGAATTTCTCAATAAAATCCAACATGCCAGATGTCTTTGTTTGTGCTGTATTCGTATCCGTATGGTATAAATATATATAGGTGCACAAGAGATTGCTCAGTTGAGTCACTTTCTTTATTTTTTTGTTATTAAGTTCTCAGTAATTATTGCATAATTATTCTTTTGTAATAATCTGCCGAACATTGTTTTTGTGCACACAGAGGCATTGTTTGGCAGAGCACCATTTGCATCAAAGTCATATGCTGAATTAGAGGAGAAGATCCGGAGCAACCAACCAATTGAAGTAAGTTATGAGTAATCTGGGGAATTTGTTAGACAGAAACATTTGAATTGCACTGGCTATGAGCAAATGTGCAAATGACAATTATTATTCCAACTGTGGGTATAGAAGTCCTGCACAATGCTATAGTTTCTTATGTTTCTTATGTTTATAAAAATTGCTCGTCAGTATGCAAAGGCACAAACTTCAGCATTTCATTTAGTTACATTTGCACACTATCTCCATGCTCCATTGGGGTTGATCAGGTTTTCCAGATTGACCTATATCTTTACATCTTCTTGGAATTAGATAACATAGACTGAAGAAAAATAATGTCCTATCACTGAATGTGATATACGCTGTAGGTGTTCTTTTGGCTGCAGGTGCAAGTATTTTTCCCTCATGTCCTTGATTTAACCACTAGATGGCAAACTATCCCACTCAAGAAGAACCAGCAATGGAAGCTCTACCGAAACATGACTGGTCCTCTTAAATCACCCATACAACATTCAAGACAATCTGACATGTCTGCCCTAGAAGGCTGAAGAACGTGACCTTTTAAATGATGAGAAATAATAAAGGATACTACATTAATTTTAGAGAAATAAACATCAGCACAGCAGCACAAGTTCACTCATGTTATTATTCCCTAAATAAATATTATGCTTTCTTAGTTTCACTCCATACTTTTACTCTTCTCATCCGTGCTCCCCTGCAGTGGCTCTGTGGTCTACCCCACAGTTTGACAAATACTGATTTAAGAGAGCAATCTGAGACTGAAAACTCTGTTTACATACAGCAAACAAGAGCTTGTGATCTCTTAAAAAAGAGGGACAGTTATTTAATTAAATGGCTAAGTAACTAATAACTCTATTTGTGTCTTTGTCTTATTTTTTGGTTACATGCACAAACCACATCAGGCTTAAAATTAGAATAATTGTCAAGACACCATGTGCTTGTTTTACCCTTTCTTTAATGGAGACAAGAAAAGGGGAAAGGGGGCGGGATGACGTGCAGAAAAGGTCCCTTGACAGTAATGAAACCCTCTGTCCAGCCTTTGTACGTGATGGGCTACTGGGGCGTCCCAGATCTGTGCACTTTAATGTTGGAGCACTTTCAAAACACTTAGATTCTTGAATCAGACATTAGGCTTAGACTTATTGGATTGCATTAGCACATGGTCCCTTATCCAGGGATTTACACGGAGAGTTTAAAGGTCATCTTTTGACAGAAAGTAGCAACGTGAGACCAGAGGGTCTGTGGCAACAATGTGCTGTCCTTTTTCCTTGTATCACCCTGCCGATTGGATGCAATGCAATAAGGTTGTGTTTTGTATCAGCTCCCTCCCGGGGCCAGGGTATCCAAGGACTGCAGAGACCTTCTGTTGCGGCTGCTGGAGAGAAATCCAGATGCCCGGATTACCTTTGCAGAGTTCTTCACCCACCCTTTTGTGGATATGGAGCACATGCCAAGTGCAGAAAGTATAGTGAAAGCGGTAAGAGATTAGGAATAGTCCAGACTTTTAAGAAAAATGTTGTATGTGACTGACTTTTATACACGTGTTAGTAGGTCTGTAAACATACTTTCCCTGTGTGGTGATAATGAATAGATGTTTGTATCCATTTCCAATCAGTGATACCACTTTCTGTTTCTTCTTTTCAGAAAGAGCTGGTCCTACAGGCCGTTCAGAAGGACCAGGAGGGGGAGAGGTCTGCAGCACTCTCGCTTTACTGCAGTGCTCTTGAGCACTTTGTCCCTGCTATTTATTGTAAGAGCAACAACCACCTTAATATCCTGTCTATGACTTAAGGGCCACTATAATGCACTGTTTTTGTTCCAGCACAATAAACTGGCAAAGGAAACTCAATAAATGAAAAACCAATACATCTCTTTTCTTTGCCCTCCCTAGATGAAACAAATTGTCAACGTAAAGACGCCCTCAGGCAAAAGGTAGGCCTGAAAACAGTCCTCACATTCACATGTGGATTGCCCTCTATTTTCAGTTGGGTTTTTTTTTTTCCTATAATCCAGTGGCTCTCACTTGTAATGAATTCTTCGTTATGAATACCATATGTGTGTATAGAGAGCATGAGAACCATATGTTGTGGTTGATGTAATTAAGTTAAGTCAATGTAAGCGGTCTTTCCACAGGTCAGGCAGTATGTGTCCAGAGCTGAGGAGCTCAAAGCCCTGGTAGCTTCGGACAACAGACTGAGCTTCGAGCAGGCGCGGACTTCCAGGGACATCCTTCGAGGTAAAGAACCAACAAAAACAAAAAAACATACATCTCCGGGTAGAGGCTAGGGCACCACATGGCTCCCGAGCTAGATGTACCCTGTTATATTTTGTTTTACATAAGTGCTGAGCTTGTTAATCAATATCCTATGTTTACACCGCACATTATTACCAAGGCCACACACCAGTCTTTGCAGCCTTCATTCAAGCAGCATGTCTGTGAGGTCCAGGTTCTCTTAGTGCTGCACTATGATCACACTTGTCTTGTTTAGCCATACACTGTATATCATTTTTCTTTTAACTTAGATCAAATAATCGGATGTTTACTTCAAAACGGGTTTTTGTAGAATAGCAAACATGCAAGGGTGAAACGTGCAAAACTTTAATCAGTATTAGAAGGGAAGAAAATATCATTTTTCTTTGACCTGGGGGGGTGAAAGCTCAAAAAAATAACTCAAATATATAACAACTACAATGTCCACAATACGGTTCGTCATAAGATACAGCAAGATTTCATGCCAATTTCAAAGTACTGCATATGTTTCAGTAGAATGAGTGTCCATCTAAATTCAGCAGCAATGCAAAGTAGTTTTCTGTTTTTCTTCCTTTGCAGAAATGTCTAAAGACCAGCCACGTCTGCTAGCTGCTTTGGAGATGGCCTCTACTGCCATTGTTAAGGTTAGATGGGTTTATTGCTGGATGATGACATTTCTGTAGTTACACACAAAGGCCGAGTGAAATAAAGGCAATATAATGGAAAATAAGACCTAATTGGAAGAGTAAAAAACAGTTCAGTTTGTGTCTGTTGTTTCAGCAGCTAACAAGAAGGGAATACATTTGTTTTTTAGTTACTTGATTGGTGAAGTAGTAGGACAGCCCTGACTTAAAGAATTTATGCCTCACTTAAACTTTCCTATATAGGAGGAGAGTGGATCAGATGACCTTGAGGCTCTGGATACATACCAGCAGTGTTTAGGAGAACTACTGTTGGCACTAGCAGGTAGACAAATACATTTGTCATTATAACATCAGTTATTCAGATTTTTATAGCTGCTGAGGCACTTCACTGCAGACTTTAGCTTAAGGTAAGCTAAAGTCCCAAAGCATAGGGAGTGCTGAAGTGTCACCAAAACCATTGAAACCATCGTGTAGTCCTGTATCTGGTACTTCCTCTGCATACTGAGGCTGTAGCAGCTTTGTGCGTGAGTTTGCAAACATTTGTTACTAGAGAGATAAAAATAAGAAAGATTTTGAAGAAAATCATTTTAAAAGGCAGCTTTGTACTTAGTTATGTAAAGTGGGGGAATAATGACTAGGCTAAGACTCAGGAAATTCAGTTAGAGTTGAGGGTATAGCTAGGTCAAGACATAGCTGAAGAAAGAATTATCCTAAAGGGAAAGACTTTTGAGAGTGAGTAAAGAGTAATTTAACTAGAATCAGAAAAGATACTAAACATGGCAAAGGGTCTTTAAGAGAGGTGGATGCAAAGAAAGGGTGACTGAGGGAGAGTGAAAGGTAATCTGAAAGGGTGAAAGACAAGAGACTGTGAAACCACAGACTTGGAGAGAGATGGCGACACTTAATATGACCGACAGACAGAGTAACAGAAGAGACTCCAGTGACTCTCTCTGTGGCCTGGCGTCCATTAGGCTGGGTTCATGAGCTCATCTGGAAGATCAGCCCAATGGAAGAGGTGGAATAGAGTGATCCAGATGTGGCTTTGAGCTGGGATGAGACCCGTGCCAGCACCCTGTGTGTGGTATGAAAGCCTTGCCATCTGCTTCCCATTCAGACAGAACACTTCACTTATTTGTGTTTACACACTGGAAACAAACAAAAACTATTATCTCTCTAATAGAAAACCACTCTAAGCATTCGGATTCTGCTTTTGAAAGCAAATCTGGTCAATTTGAAAATACTGTTACTTTTTCACTTGAAATAGATGTTAGTTTCTAATGCTGTCTGAAGAAAATAGAATAACGCTGATAGCTTTTTGTTAGATTTGTTATGCTATACTGGTTTGGTTGGTTGGTGAATGCAATCCCAACCACCTTCTCTCCCAAGTGTCAGGGAGCCTTGTTGAGGCAGAGGATACCATGAGGAGTATAGTCAGGGGAAATCATTGGTTCTTTGACTGTCTAGGAGCTCTTTGCCACACAGCTTCCCATCATGCCTAACCACCACAGACTCCTCTTTTTACTCCTCATCTCTCTCCATTTTCTGTGAGTCTTCTCTTTCGGATGATAGTTGGTGAAAACACTGGCCTACATTAGAAACAATCCCATCTTGAACCTGACTAGTGAAATCCAGTCTTGTAGTTGACCTCTCCCAGAACACACAAAGTGATTAGGTATTGGACTCCTATCCTCCCTTCCTCTTCTTATTATCCTCCTCATTATTCTTATGTCTTTTTTTTTCTCCTCTTGGTGAGCCAGCCGAGCCCCAGGGCCGCAGAAGGGAGCTGCTCCACAGTGAGGTGAGTGTGTGAGGAAGGGATTCTGGTTGAGTGCTCACAGTAGGAACGACAATCTCCTACATCCAACGGGCCCTCAGCTGATCACCTTCCACAGTGCAGACTCCATCACATGACCTGCAAGCATTTTTTTTTCCCACTCATCGAATGTGCTTTTGTTTTCTGGTAAAGAATAAATAATATAATTCATCATCTGTAGTTCCTGTAACATACCCATAGATCACTGTCCACTTAGATAATTGGAGATCTTATATCACCAATGTGTCACATGACCACTCTCGCAGAGTTACACATACTGACAAACAGAATAAAGCTTTATGGTGTTGTTTGACTCTTGTTTTTGGTTTTAAAATTAAAAACTGTGGTAATATTTTGCTAGATGTGTCAACCATAGACTATGAATGACAGCCATTGGTTTTTATAATCCACTTCAGGTACTGCAGTTTTTGGCATATTCATTTCATTTTTGAGTCCTAGAGGTATCTACAGAGAGAACGCAGTGACGACAGTATGTTCCAGGTGGGAACTCACAGATTTTTGCACTTGACCCTGCTGCATATACATCTCTGGAAGTTCTGCTTTCAAAGTGCAAAATGTAGGGAGGAGAATATTTAAATCAGTCATGCAAACTGGTTTACTTAACATTTGTGACACACAGTTTACTGTTAGTTTACTGTCCTTTGTATCAAAAACTACAGCTTGATAACAACCTTGCTTTCCAGCCTCTGTTGCAAATCAATAATGTCAACGTTAAAGTCAGTCAGCTAAAAATGAAATGTTTTTAAAAATGTGGGGATGTGATGAATCTAAAATGTCAAGAAGGTCAGCATCCATTTATTTATTTCTAATCTTCTTGCACTTGCAAGAACCCGGGGGCGAATAATAGCCATGTTTTTCCAACATCCACAGCGTACCTGAATAAAACCCTAAATTCTGCAATCCTGTAAGACTGCTTACTGTAACTTTGGGGGAATTAGGATCCTGGATTCTTGTATTGAAAAGGTGTTGTGTATGTCTGTTGTTAAAGCTCCGGGGTATTTTGTTTTTGTGAAGATTGTTAATCTAGAAACTGATCCAACAACAGACAGCCATATTTCACCAACAAAGCCAAAAAAGGGGGGGGTGGGGGATCGAATGGGCCGTGTAGACCTCCCTATTTGAAGTTTTATGGGTGCTTGTCTTAAGTAAATTCAGCTGCGGCTGTAATAATCTAATGCAGCATTAGGGAGGCGGGTTTGGGGTATTAGATTGAAAGCATGTGTGTATGTGAGAACCTAAAAAAGCCAACACATGCTGCCATGGCTGGCCTCCATGTGCGTTCATATCTACTGTTGAGCACGCTTTGGTCTCTCAAAGCTGTAATTCAATATTCTGGCTTCTCAGTAGTGAGTCATAGCTTGGATCTAGCCAGTGTATGTTGACATAGTGTCATTATGGCTGAGCATACATGGGATCTCTTTGTCTTGTTGCCTTTGTTGGTAATAAAAATTCTGCAAGTTATCAGCATGCCCCATATACTTTGCTTACCCGTGTAGATTTGTTCCACATTTATTGTAGTTGGTGATTAAAGGGATTGTGATTAAAGTTTTGTGGCTACATAAGGTTGGGGTCAGAGCCGGATGCTTAAAACCTGTGGTCAGAATGATTATTTGGCTCCACAGATTGGCGTTTTAAAGGGACATTACGAACGTCATCAATTTAGGTCTCCCGTCATTACGACCCTCAGATGTTACTCCAGTAAGGCTCGAGAGAGCTGGCTTTAAATTGTGACAAAGCGTGGGTACAACTAGGTATTAGGTGCAGCCAAGAACCTTCCCGACCACCACAGGACTGATTACCACAGTAAAGAGCGCCCTCGAGCCTTGTGATGACAGCACTTACTGCTTGCACATGTGTGCCATATGAAATGTTTTTAAAAAATAGAAATAGCAAGTTGCAGACATGATCAGTTTGATCTGATTTAATTCAGGTTTTGCCATCATGCGTCCAGAATTTTGTGTGTTTGTTATTTTTTTTGCCGCATGAAAACATCACAGTGTAGAGTAAATAATAAATAAAATAGACATTACACAACAAAAAACAATTAACCATCTGTATACTTCACTCAAGGCAATGAAGTCACAATGAAATGTAAAATAGGAAACTATATGTTCATACTAGAAGATGTGATTTGTTGGTTGTTATGTAGTACTGAGCACAATTAACCACAAACTACAGTACATGCTAATGTGTTTGTTTTACAGCCATTTGATAATCAAAGTATTGCGAGAAAAAAAAATGGATGATGGTTTGACTTAAAAACTCATCACCACCAGGATTCATTGCAAAGCACTACCAGTCAGCCTACCAGAAGACTTTTCATTAAAAACCAGAGAAAAGGTGAATCACTAATGTCTAGGAACCATGAATATCTGTACAAGCTCATCTGGATGGATTATATTTTAAATAACCAACCTTGCTTCTGGATTCATGCTGCAGGCATATTTAAAATCCTTAGTAGAAAACATGTTTAAAATGAAAGCACACTCAGCACAAAAGCCTGTGTTGTAACTGAGTATCCGTTACCAAATTTATTGGAATTTTGTATCTCATCAGATTAAAAGCCTCATGAGCAGAGCTGAATACCTCAAAAAGCATATTAAGGTAAGCATGCATTCCTTCTGCATACGTTCAAGTGAAGGAGAAGAAAGACCACAGACTGTGTGAGAAAATGCTTGATTTAAAAAACAAAACAAAACAGAGATTAGGTAAGGATGTTCAGATACATGTTTTGTTCATTTTTCAGATGCAGGAGACTCGGAGGGACGTTTCTCTGGATCGAGAATCCCTCACAGATGCTGTCAGAAGTTGTGAGTCTCCCTTTTGTGTTGTGTAATCATTACTTTGCCTATGAATGTGTTTTTTTGTTTGTTTGTTTTTTATTTTACCTTGCAGCTATTCTGATAAGTAGCCACGTATATGTAGTGTTAGTAAGGGAATGTGGTGGAAGTTGCTGTAGGTGAGGAACACACATCTTAAGTTGAAATGTCCTTTCACTGAAGGTTTTTCCACTAGTAAAATATGAGCCATTCTCTGGCTACTCTGACCACCCTGCTGGGCTTCCTGACTCTTTCATTTTATTTCCGTGCAGCCCTGTCCTCCTGTAAAGCCTATATTGGGAAACTGAGACCTACCGTATATCTTCCAATAGTAGCCCCGGCGTTTATTCAAAAAATTAGTTGGACGGCTCAGCGTTTAAAAGAGACCGGCGGTTGTTGGAGACCGGCTCTTATTCCCTTCTCAGACGGAATGGTGACGGGTAAATGGAGTTTATTTGGCAGTAAAATGCGGTATGGTACCGTATTTACGGCCACAAAATGTAGGCAACAACAGTGGATGAACATTTCAGGATTTAACGAAATTATCAGTGGAGATGAAAGGACAAAATGACCGGCGCTTAAAGGAGACGGGCGTCTATTTGTCATGACATGTTCTCAAACCCGGCGTTTATTAGAAACGAGCGTCAATAAGAGACAGGCCACTACTAGCAGATATACGTTAGTCAAAGAAAAACTTTTTTAAAAATCTAGACACGAAACTTCTATTTAAGGGTTCCTAGTATTTCAGAGGAGTATTTAATTCCTAGTATTTTCTAAGCTCTGCTTCCAGATGGATGGTAAATTCTTAAAGTCAGGACAATATCCTGTTCTCTGCTAGAGTTTCCTGGGGAGTTATGAATTTTAAAAAGAAAAAAAGGCAGGAATGGGGGAAGGCAAGTGATGACTCTAGAGGCCGTTTAAGTTTCACAAAGAATGTGGCTTCTTATTCTGCTGGTGTTATTTTAATAAAACCACACTACAGTCTGCTTGGCTGGCACTAGTCCAACAGCGGTTATAGTAGAGAGGGTCGCAGCTACACCCAAGTCTGTCTGGTGACCTTAGACTACACCAGCATAAGCATGACCACTTTTGCTGAGAACTGAGATCTGTAAAAACTCTCTGAAAATTCACATGTCAGACTGTAGGCACTGTCTTGGTAGTCCATGTACAATACCTTCCCCCTTACAAACCTGGAGCACTGAAAATTTAAATTGACATCATATGCATGATCAGTGTGGCCCAGCAGGGGATAGGCATGAAGGTCTTGGCAGATGTATATCTGACAACTCCATTTACATAAAGGTTTATTTATGGAAAAGGAATGGACGTGTTCTGTTTAGCTTATGCAGCAACAAACAGTAAAAGAGGTCTCACTTGTCCTCCAAGGTCAGAATTTAGTGTGTTTACAAAAATAATGATATTTTATCAGTGTTAATGGCTTTTTTTACTGGCTTTGTTCAAAGATGAGTTGATTTAGAGCCGTGACGCTTCAAAAGAAGATTGAATTAGTTTCTATAGCAAAGCTTCTTTTGTTCCCCTGATGCAGAAGAACAAAATATCAGCAAGAAAACAAATACACAAACAAGTATAAACACCACGTCTTTGGTATTTTCATGGAAAATCTGAAACGCGGGGATCATGCTGGAGTTTTGATGCATGCCTAATAAGCATACAGTACATTTTATTATAATGCAGATGATTATTAGTTTCTGTCATTGCTTTAACGTTGCCAGTCTAAGTTTCACATTTGAATTCAGATTCAGGAAGCTGATTGATGAAATGCTATCTACCTGGTGTAACGGTGACTGCTAATTATGCAGTGACACAGAGAGAACACCTGGGCTGCTGATGTGCACTTCTGTACACAGCAGGAGAAAGAGAGAAACATCACATTTAAGCTTATAGGTAGTAACAGAAACATGCATTAAGTTAGATAATCACTTTATAAATAAACTTGAAACATTTAAAAAGAATTGTTTTTATAAAAATGTTGAAAATGTTTAGTCTAACACTTTTTTCCTTTAATCAGTTGAAATTGATAACATAAAGGTTTCCAAAGCAACTCTGGAGAATATTATTTATCTTTTTGGATGCCAGATGTGTTTACTGAACCCAGAGAGAATAATTATTTCAAATGTTGTAGGAAATGTGTGGTAATCTTGAAAAAGTGGAGATTGACACGTTTCTGTCTTCTCAGCCTGCTGTTTGCAGTAAACAGCCACCGTGGGAAGACTGGAATTCCTCGGCTGTTTGTCAGTGTACAGGCTGGACACGAAGCCTTCACCTGACCAGGTTTCTGCTGTAGCCAAATCACACCACATCCTAACCAACTGAGTACACTGTCTGGGTGGGATATTGCACTTGCCAGCCAAATGTGGCTTGAATTTTGGATTTGCACACTGCTGAATGTGAAAGTTCCCTGTTCTTTACACTGTTGTTGCCCTGCCTGAATCCCCTTCTAATGAAACACCATTGATATGTAAATGCTGGACAGCTTGTATGACAATACAGCACTGTCACGGCAAAACGCAACTGGCACTGTTGCATTTTGGTTTGGTGCAGAACATTCAAATGTATATCAAGTATAACTAAACCTGCGAAAAACTGAAAATACAAATAAGCCAGAGCAGTGACATTGAGATGTATCAAAAGCATTTTGAAGCAACTGCAATATATGATATATGTACGATATATGATACAGAGGCCTGTACAAACATGTACATACTCCTCCGCACCCCCCCTTTTCCTCCACTGCCTTTACTGTGGGTGAACCACAGGCTCACCATGCTCTCTCCACTGATGGAGTCCTCTCCACCGCTATGAGGGGAAAACTGGAGAGGTGCGGCCTCTGCCTTATTTACACTAGACGTGCATTTTCTTAGGTTTGGCACTGGCTTCATATTTGAGGGATACACTGAGTTGTGGAGTTCAAGTAAAGCCTTCATAACTGCGCCTCTGTGAAACGGTAAAAAACTTAATAGATGGTGGCAAGCCAATGATCCTCGCTGTTGTAGGTCTTCACGGACCGCTTAGATTTCATTTATTTGAATATTCCAAAAAGGAGCTTTAATACAATTATCAAAAATATTATACTGTGTAGAAGTTTGCGTGATTTTCATGCTGCTGTACTGTTTCGTTATTTAATTTCTTTATACAGCTGTGATTTTTAATATGTATTTATTAAATGACAAATCACAAATGACAATTTTGTCTGAAAATAAAATCACAATCTCTAAAAATTGTGCAGTCTGAAGTTTTGTCAGCAGTACGTCAGAAACGCTAATTTTTCAGAATCATTGCAAAGATTTATTCGTCTTCGTGTGAACAGCGCTCCTGGTTCTTCGCCACCATCATCATCTGGAAGTGTGCTCTGTAGAAACAGCTGGCTCGTGTCCACGAGGTGTGGCGAGAGGGAGGGAGGCAGGGAAGGGTACTTGTTAATAATGTGATTCATATAGAAGTCTGGAAACTACAGAAACAGAAAATGTCCAGATGTAACACAAAAACACAGAATGGTGAGGAATTTATTTCATCTACATAATCTGTTTTGCCAAGAATGCTAGATCCAGCTTTCTTTCACAAATTACGTCCGTTAAAGAAGACCTAACATGACAGATCCACATTTTTTTTTTGTAAGAGTATAATGTAACTAGACTGTCAAAGTCTCTTTGGGTGGAAAACAAAGCCTGTCTTACAAACTGAAAGTGTGGACCTTGAAAGACACAGGTGTTTACCATGCAGTTTCCAGTGAAAGACAGTACTGCTTCATTACGGGAAATGTAGGAGTGTGTTTTTTTTTATTTTTTTTAATTCATGCTAAACTCTAAACGTCAAGATATTTTGATTCCTGCAGTTCTGATTATGAATTTTCTTTTTTATTTCTGTCACGTTCATGTTCTCAAACTAATTTCCGAAATTAAATTGCCCATTTAAACACTGGATCAATAGATCAAAAGACAACAAAGTCCTGTGAAAATCAGAAAGATGTATTTTGATATTTTAAAAAACTGCAGCTGTAGTTGTCATAGGTTTACGAGTGGTCTTCAAAACCAGGACTCAGATTAATGTTTGTTTTCTGTGCTCTCATTTAGTTAATAACAATCACCTGGTCATGCCAGGTGTAAATCGGTACCAGACCGTATGGTTAGAGCAGAAACAGCATGGCCCCGAAGCAACGGGATGAAGAACCATTGGGTGATGAGTTTGTGGCTGTGCTATGGAGGGGGCTCTAATTGGCTGTCAGTGCCCATGGTGTTGGCTCAGTTTCTTTGCTTTAATCATAGCACAAGCATGTTGCTGCCAGGAAAACTTTGGATATAATTTTGACCCTTGTGCTTGCTTTGTTGTTTCTGGGAGTACTGCCAATTTACATTGCCTTCTTAAAAAGTCTGCTGAATAATCTTACAGTAATGCAGCCCAGAATGGGAGCTTCTAAGATGGAAAACTTATCCCACCACCCCATCCTCCAAAACATCACCGATCCTCCTCTCCTAAACCGCGACCTACAGCATTGTGGCTTCGATCAGTCTGTTACTGGTACTGTTAAAGGTACAAGCGAGTAGTGCTGGGATCACTGTTGCCTATAAAGAGGGGTTTGTATGTTCTGGTCCCTAAGGAGCTGGGTGACCTTGACTCCATCATCCCTCTACAGAGAGCAGGTCGGCTTGTCGCTATGGCTCCATGGCTGTCATGAATGGAACATTGTATGCGTGCGACACAAGAACCTCCCAAATCCATGGGTCACCCCACTTTGGAGCCGGGGGAACAGGGGGGTTTGTTTTAAAGAAATGTTGAATAAAGATAATTTAGAAAATGGGCTCCAGCACACTGCTCCCTCTGTAACCCCACCCCCCCATTCTCCTCCACACACAACTCCCCAAGGCTCCTCTGTGCATGTTTGTTTTGACTTTGCTCCCAGAATCGGGGGGACAGGGCGGTTGTTTTGGAGGACTTTAAGATGCATGGCAGTGGTTAAGACAGACTCAACCAAAGACAGTATAACTAAATGAGACAGAGTCGTGCTATATTGTAGCTGTAGGCTTCATTGTTTCTCTATCTCGCTGTTTTTATGACAGCATACAGTTGGACCTACTTGAGAATTCCTGTGGTTTACAAAAAAAAAAAAAAAATCAGGAAAGGCTGTGTAGAAGTTCTCTCCAGGCTTGGAGACGTTACTGAAATTTGCCACCTGTTAACTCAAGTAACAAACTTCCAAAACACATAATTACTCATCAAATGTAGGTCTGTTTTGTCATGCAAAGTATAGTGGAAAAACTTTACTCCTCAGTTTATTCGTTTTCTGTTTGTCCCACTGCACATTTGTGCCATTTGGTCATGACTAAAGTAACATTTGCAGAACAGGTGTGCCGCTCAGCTCACACCTAACTGCTAATGCTAATGATCTTTTCACAGTTTGTTAATGACTTGCAAATACCTCAGTAACTGTGGAGCAAGCATCCAATCCAGGAAGCAGTACTGCTTCCTGTAATGAAGCAGTACTGTCTTTCACTATAATGAAGCAGCTCATTATATTTTTGGTCATTAGCAAAGTCACAGTGACACTGGGAAAGTTTGAAGGTATGTGATAATGCTTTCCAATATCAGCTTAGATGGGTTTCTCTGTCTTTTTCCTTTTAAAGGTTTGGTACTTTACATCTACATGACTGTGACCCATAACTCTTACAACCTGAGCATTACTGCCCATTTTAAATTAATAAAAGGTAAAATTAACACAGCATCCAGTACTGAAATCAATACTGGAAAAAAACAAATCCACTCAGTCCCTCAGCTGACTTGAGATTGGCTGTTTCGAGGAACACAAATAGTAAAGTAATGTAAATATTTTATAGTGAAACTTTAATGTGAAGAAATATGATTAAAATATCATAAGTAGCTGGTAAAGTACTAGTATGTGAAGGTTTACATAATATAACCACTTTAATGCAGATTTAGCTCATGCCATATACACCACTAATATATCTAGGCACTTTCAGGTGCTCCCTTATTTCCCAAGGGGCTATCACAACGGATGAATCCGCATGTTTGATTTGGCACTGATTCTCTGCCGGATGCCTTTCCTTTTCCCTTTTATCCAGCCTTGGGACTAGCACTAAGTACATTAGCTTGTGAGCCCCTGAGACTGAGTTTGTATTTCCTCTGAGTGTCAGACTGCTGATGTTTTGTGTGTAAGGTGAATGTGTTGAAAACTACCACATGGACCCTCTACACTACTTCTTTTTTTATTTTTATTAAATATGCACATACGGAATGAATGCTCCACTGACTTTGAGGTAATGTACGATCACCAAAAATATGACAGGAAAATTATGTAAAAATCAAGCACACATTGGTTCAAAGTTCAACATTATCTATTCCATTTTTATTCTTGGGCTACATTAGGTCATATATGTATATAAAACGCATCCTCCAGTTTGAAGGAAGGAAGACATTGTGCTGAAGAGTTTACTGCTATGTTCCCAAAAAATGAGATGAAACATTGAAAACTACATAAAAAAAACAGGTTTTGTGAACAAACTTTGAGCTACATTTGTTTATATTAAATGCATTTAAGCAACACTTGTTTTACTGCATATGACGGTAAAATATATACACATTCTTCATACTATAGCTTCATAATTTAACACTTAACATTCATTGTTTAAGACTGCATTTCAAGTGGCAAAGACACAAACTGGCGGCTTCAGAATAAGTGATCAAAACTAACAAATTTTTTTTTACTGTTTTTGATTTTCCCTTTTTTGCTAAACAGTATAACGTGAAAGTACGACGTCAGACTGAAAATCTGCTAGTTTCAGTCCCCGTACCAGGACCTGCTGCGGGTAAAATCAACCACTCAGCAGCTGTTCAAAGCAATGTGTGCAAGTACAAATATGAATGTGATGTTTTGCTCTGAAGTTATCGGCCTCAGAGTACACACAAAGTACATTTACTGAGGAATGGATCCTCGACATGAAAATGTAAAAGTGATCAAAATATCATATTATTAACTTGAGTTTATCTGTGTGCGTGTCATTTAGAAAATATCTGGGTAAAATTGTTTAATTTAAAAGTATCCTGACAAACGTTTTAAAATGAAGTAAGAAACACTTTCAACTTCAAGCCAATCTGTGTGACGTAAAATAAGGAACATAGAAGGAATTCAATGTCAAGTGTGTGAACATCAAGACTACTTCTTGATGTTCACACACTGTCATGACACTGCTTTGCTTACCATTTACTGCATTACTTTAGATGTTTTGTTCAGCAAAATTTGTTTAGTTCATAAAACCTGACTTTAACAACTTATCCTTAACTTGCACAGTTTGTTATATATGTGGCTTAAATCCAACATTGTGTTTTGTAAAAAAGAAAGCAAAGCAGTGTCAGACCACCTGTAGATGTGAGCCGTCTTGTGGAAAAACTGCAGATACTGTACGCTGACTTGTTCACACCAGCAGCTGGCAGTTGTTCCTGGAGTGTAGCAGCAGTGTGAAAGCAGTAATGAAGATAGGGCTCTCCTTAGAGGCCTCAAATGGGGTATGCAGTAGAATGGAGGAAGAAGGGGGTGAGGGTGGTCTCAGGAAAAGTTCAATAAAACAATCTCAAATGGGGGAGGGGAACAAGACAGAGTGCTGGAGAGGCGCTTCAGTTAATTTAAGTGCTTGATCCCACACCCTTGCCTGTCCTCTCACTGTTCCTACAAATATTTGAAGTGTGGCTGTTGCAACAATGCAAAGGCCCCTGAAATAGAGAGCAGAGCAAATAGAGACTGGATGGGTCCAATGTTTGTCCAAGGTCTTAATAAGGCCACACTTCAAGTACCATTGAAAGCAAACCAAATAAACAGGAGCTGTTTGAGGGCAAACAAAGTGGCCGTGCGCTTCAACAAAATACGATCTGGTTAATTTCCTCTCACTGCCACATGAAAATGTTTTTGATATTTTTGACAAAGGCTTTCTTTTAACTTAAAACAGGTGGGCAATTTTAACTCGGGAAAACTAAAAGGAGCATGTACAGTATACGAATCGAAAGGAAATAACTTCCTGAGTGAGATGTGCATGGAGAATTACTAAGGTTGTGGAAATTTTTACACAAACCATTACAGTGCTCTCTGTCACCATGAAACTAACACCAGAAGTCTGAGGGGCCCAGGGATGAAAAAAATAACTTTTCTCATCCTGCAGACCTGAATTCAAGTCCTCTGCCAGCAAACCATCGCCCAGCTCAAGTGTCTTTGAGAAAGTTACCAAGTCCTTATTAAATATGGGATGACATTTTACTTACTAGTACATTTTATTCATAAAACTGTAAAAATACCCATCCCCTCAGTATAACATCCGTGCTGTAAGAAGAAACAAGGGCAACACGCCTCTGGATAACCTCTGAGAAGCAGAGGAGTTTTCACTAAAATCCTCTTTGTCATTTTTAGGGTAATCGTATTCGTATGGATCTTCATAATCTTTAGTCGGGTCTGAAACAACGCTGTGGTCTCCTATGGAGCAAAGTTTGCTCATGTTCTCCTTCACCACTTCACAGAAAGGCCGCTCCACGCCATCGCAAATGCAGCGGTTCAGCAGCATGCCGTTTGGGATGAACAGCATCTGCTGAATGGTGGCTTTACACTTGGGGGAGCACTTCCGGCCATTGAACAGCTGCCCGCAGTATGACAAGTAGGCCGTGAGGGAGGTGTGGCAGTTGCTGTCTTCGTCGCAGCGCTGCCGGGCCTCCATGCACCCTATACCTCCGGCGTCCTTCGGGTGTCTGCGGGGCAGGCACGGCTCTATGGCCTGTTTGGCGTTGAGGCAGTCCAGGTCTTGAGCGCAGTCGCAGGTCTCCAGATCTGGCCCACTGCGGGTGTGATTCAGCCTTATCAGCGCGCTGATGCAGTGGCTGGGGCATTGCTTTCTAGTTCCTTTGATGTTACCTTCACATGCTGTCATGTATTGATTGTATGCAAGTTCGCACTCGGGTTCGTTGTGGCACTGGAGGAGCGCCTGCCAGCATATTAGCTGTGCATCCAAGGCCACCAGCACCCACGGGAGAAGTGCCAGGGCGCTGCACCAACATTTCATGCTTGGATGGAGTTGTAGTTCGGTGACGTGCACTTTCTCCACCAGCACAATAGGTTCAGAGTGACGCAGGCACAGAAACTTTCACACCAAAGTTCATACAAGTTTTCTTTTCACCCTAGAGTTTTCGCAACAAACAACCTGCTACCAGCGCAGCTCGTTCAAACATTCTCCACTCACTTTTGCACCTTGATGAGTTTGGCTCCTCCCGGTGAGATTTTCAACAGTAGAAGTCAGGATCCGACTCAGGGGATTCACCACGCGTAGTTGCAACGAACGGAAAAGTCATTCCGGGAAGCATGTCCGTTCAAGAACGAGAAATCCAAACTCCAAAGTGCAGTCTGTCTCCGCATCACCGGCGCAAATCTGAGGTGGTCACTGAAACGCGCCATTGGGCTATCCAAAGTTAACACGCGCTCTAACTATAATTAGTGTACACAACTCAGACACTATACTTGAAGTTATCTCTGCTGCCATTGCTAGTTTCGATTCTTCCCAGCGCTGCTACTTTGAACATCCATTCCAAACCTGTTGTGTTGTTGTTGTTTTTAGTTGGGAGCTGTTTCTCTCAGTCCCATTTTGTCCCGCTATGTGCGTCTTTGTCCTTCTTCTGGCTGTTACGCTTCACGGTCCGCCGAGCATTTCCCCACAACACCCCTCCTCCTGTCGAAAAAAAAAAAGAAAGGAAAAAGTCGCCCCTTTCCCTCCCCTTCTCTCATTTACAATCCTGGCCACCGATTGGTCGTCATTGAGGAGTCAGCCGTGGGACCCATTTCCAGGCCTACAGCAGCACAGCTCTGAGCACAAATCCTCTCAGTATATGACGAGATAGGCTGCATGAAACTGTTTATAATTTTCCTTGTATGAAACCCAGGATCTGTGTGGTCCTCCTGTAGCAAAACATAAGTGAAAGGGGAAGGCAGGCAGGGGAAGCTTGCAAAATGCATTTTTTTTTTCTTTTGCAAGAAGCTCACATCTGCAACTTCACTTCGCCAAATTTCAGCGAAGAAAAACAAATATGTTCCTCCGGAGCAGGGACAAACCTCAGTGATGGTTTCCTCGCCGATGAGGCTTTTCACTTAAAGATTCTCGCTAATTGTCGCTGTTCCCCCTCTCCCTCCCTCGTCCCCCCATTCTACAGAGTTTTTTAAGCCCCGATTGATAGAGGAGAAAGGGAGAGAATAGTATTTTCTGGCCCGTTTCACCCTAATTGTGTCAGATTGGCCATGCAGTGGCCCAGTGTCTTTCCAGGCTGAAGATTGTTCACGCACTGCAGCCTATCAATAGAGAAGGGTTCAGCATCAATATATTTTACAGCTATTCCCTTTCACACCACACTTGAAAACTACCAATAGCCCAGGCGTTCCTGCCATTGAAATGGAAACGAACTTTTTTAGCTTCAGGTCTGCCCTCACAGAGGGGTTGTGCCAGTTTTGCACAAACCCCACAGAGCAGATGGATGCCCAACCTAAAATCCGCAAGAATGCAAAAGAACTGATAACATGTTGGTAATTATTGCAGTGCTGTGTCTATAACACGCACAGAGTCAGCCCTGGAACTGCAGGTGACACTTTAAATAGTAAATTAGAGGCTTTTAAAACTTTAGCTTAACTTACTTTAATGTATTTTAGTGTTAAATGAATGTTTGGATAAAATTTACGAAGCTGCAACTGACAATTGTCATTTAAAAAGAGTTTAAGTAAGTGTTCAAATATCATTTTGTTTTGTTGGGTTTATAATTTTATTGTGTAATCATTAACATATATAGCATAGAAAAGTTTTAGGTGTCACAGGTGGACTTGAGTCTATCTCATCTGTCATAGGATGACATACAGGGTACACATTGGATACATCGCCAATCTGAAATGTCATTTTTCCTAAATATTTTTTTTCCTCATTTGGTGTTTTGATCATTGTCATAGATAGAGTTGTCTAACATGTCACTTGCCCCCCAAGTGAGACATTTTCATTCTAGAAGATAACACTACCATCAGGATAGAAACATTTCTATCCTATTCTAGGAAAGGAGCACCCTTTTATTGATTTGCAGTGACCCTTCCTTCCAAGAGGACAAAGTATCCGATATCTGGATATCTCAGGTACACACCATGAGAATATGAAGTATGCCCATTTGACTCTACAATTTTCCCCATCTTCATCATCCTTTTTTGTTTTTGTGGGTTTTTGTGGGTTTTGCATGCTTGAACTTTTTGATGAGTTTATGCCCTCAACCACACTATACCATTCCCTCCACGTATCTGTCAACAGATTATTCTTGATGACAGTTTGATTACACTGACATTCTCAATCACATGAAGAGTGACTCCATAATATGGTAGTTTACACGTTGGTCTAACAAAGGAAAGCTCTCAAGATCAATCATGGTAGGTAAGCAGAGTTACCTGTTGTGGTAACCCCCCCTGCAAATAGGGGAGCAGTTAAAAGTAGCTTCTGAGACCTCAGATACTTACTGTCTTTGCGATAGGTATGAATGGACCGTAGTCGCTGTTCCTGTTGAAACGGTGTCTGTAGTTTTTATGATTGAAGCTCCTGCTTTAAGTGCTTGGACCCTATTTCAAAGTCATGACTGCATTCATAGCATTCACATAGAGCATCATCCCTGAGCTAAAAATTATTACTGTGTGTATGCATGCTGCGAACCTGTGCATATGTGAATGCATTCATTGTGCTTCTCCACTTATTTGTTCAGGTTTTTCCTTTAAACTTTCATGTGAGGATTACTTGACTCATTCGGTCAGCACACTGCTGCCAGACATAATTAGGATATTTTTTTAGATTCATTTGAAATATTACATTCTGTTCTTAACATCATTTAATACTAGTTTTAACACTAATACTAGTTAATACAGCCCAGCTTTGACTTGTCAGTCACAATCTATGGGCCTCACCCAGAAGAACTCCCTCATGGACAAATCTGTGATGGCGAGAGTGTTTTTATCGCCCCCTGGTGTTCAAGATGCGGCACATTTCACAACATCCACAAATGACACAATAAACCACGAAGCCATTTAAATGCACACACAGCAGAAATTAGGTAAATTAATAAATAGAATATAATTTAAAAAATTTATTGCAGTTAAAACTTAGAAGTCACTGAAATACTCTCCAACAGAATGACAGAGATACAGTGAAATAAGAAAAATGGTCAAAGAAGAAAAACTGCGTGTCATGGCAGCCATTTCCTGAAAAAACCTGTACCACAGAATGACACCACAGAAATCATATATATGTGTATATTGTTATTATTATTGAGTTACTGAATTATTATTTCAAGTCACAAACACTCATACAAAGCAAAGAGTTTTGCTTTATGGCTTCATTTCCCCCCATGATGAAACATGACATATTCTAGTACCTCTGTTTATAAAAGGACTTATTGCAACTTTTCTTCTCATTCGTATGGTTGAAATATTCTGAATATATATATATATATATATATATATATATATATATATATATATATATATATATATATATATATATATATATACTT
>VURO01010289.1:3168-14502 GCA_015108175.1 Pelvicachromis taeniatus
GATAAAACAAAGGGGGGTTAGCAAAAATAAATTATGGGAACCACTGTGTGTTAGTGTTAGTTTCACTCTGTGCTGTGTCATCTATCTACATTTTAACAAATTATTACTAATATCTTTTTTCATTTTTTAAAACCCCAGCTTTTGCTTTTTGTGAAACAAATAGTTAAAACACACAAAAGAGAAAAAATGAAGACAAAAATTGGCAGAAGGACAAAAAATATCAATTTCACCCTTTCTTTTTCAGAGCTACTTTTTCGGAGAGTCTAGGGGTCTCTGTTAATACAGACAAATCTGACCTGACCTCTTAACTGTTCCTCCAAACTGATTCTGCCATCCACTCTTACTCGCTCTCACTCTCATCAGCAACTGCCTGATAACAAGATAATCATTACAATCAAGTGTTTTTTTTTGGAGCAGAGAAGCAGCCAAAAACCTCAAACATGCCATCCCAAGCATCAGAGTTTAGAAGCAATGCTTTAGCATTAATGCCCTAAGAAAAGAGGTCTCACAGCATAAAGCAGCCCTGAGGCAATGAACCAAAAATGCTAATTTAGTAAATAAGTGAAATCAAAATCCATCTTTAAGGCAACCAATTATACTTCTTCACATATTGCACATGGACATATTTTTTAATATCGTTATTTCAATTTAAAAATGTATTGGAGTGCCCCAGGTCGAAGGTGAAACCCTCTGACGCCTCATTTTACTGAACAGTGACGTGTCTTGTGTTGTTAAAATAACAAAATTAAAAAGGGATAGGGTAATAACTTGAAATGTGGTTTGCTGCCTGAGGGCAACACCATACCATAGTGAGTTAAGATTTTATTTTTTTAACTTAACTTAATAATTAACACAGAGTTCCATCATTAATTTGAATAAGACTGCTTATAGATGTTTTTTGTCCTTGTACAGAGTTGGTGTGAGTCAGCGCTTTGCCATCCATCTACATGTTCAACATCATTTTTACACTTCCCCTTTTGCTTTTTGCGGAACAAATAATTTAGAAAGTTCTAACAGAAAAACCGAGAGAATGTTATATTTAGAGTACTTAACAAAATTATTAGACTGCACAAATATTTTGGAAATTTGTCAAAAACTTGTTTAAAACTAAAAAATTATGCTATAATCTATTAGACAAATGACTAACTGAATTGATGTTTTGATTCCCTAAATTTGATGCCGTTGTCCTCCTCCCTCACTGATTTTGTTTGTGCGGTGTTGCCGTCTCCTCCCTGCCTTAGCCCCCACCCTGGTGGGGGGGGACGTAACACAGCGCACTGGGCTTGTTTGTAAAGTCAGAAATTAATCAAGCATAACACTCAACCACTGAAACCGTTTTACTGTTCAGGAATGCAAGTAAAAAAAACTGTAATTTGTAATCTTGATCAAAAAAATAATCATTTGCTTTACTATTTTTTTTGCTTTTTTGTATTTAAAAAAAAAGTACATTTGAAAATAATAACAACAATAATTCTGCTTAATGATTAAAAATATAACTTGATATAAGAGCTTGCACATACTGGGACTCCATTAAAAAAGAAATCACTCATGGCGTCAGCCACACAAAACAAGCCCATTTGTTCACTTTATTACTTTGGTTTGCAGCTGCTTCACTAATATAAATTCATTAATCATTTTACTGAAACCTAACACTGATGTTGTGAGTCGCACACATAACAGCATTGTGTGGTTTTTCTAATGTTTTGTGTTATATTAATTGTGTTTCTCGTTGAGTTACCTGGTTTGGGGCGGTGGCTGTTTCCTGTCTGGGCAAAGGGGCGTGGCTTAGAACTTTGAAAATGCAGGACCAACCATGTGCTATCAGAAACTGGGGTGTTTTAGATTTACTTATGATGTTCTGTGCTAGTTAGTATTGGTGGTTGTTTTTATTTCCCCCCTATTGTGTGTAAATGGTTTGGCCAAACCACTATAAAAGCTACCCTCCCGATTAGGCCAGTTTGAGTTAAGTTTTGTCTACTTTGTTTCTTTTTGGAAGTTACTTTTGATTAGAGTTATATTTAGTTGACCTCTTTTATGGGCCTGCAAATTATATTTTTGAATTCTGTCTTTTTGAACTTTTTTTGAGGGTTAAAATAAAGAAAACCCATTTTGGAAGACATTTTTTTTTCCTGTGTCATCTATTCCTTTGCTGCTTGGGTCCCTCACAAACACACACACAAAATGGTAAATGGTATATATACCAATACTGATCGTATAATAAGTGTTAAAACAATATATTGATTATTAAAAGGCTTGTTTTACGTGGTTGCCAGTGACAATTGTGCTTATTTTATTGCCAAAAAGAAAGCACTTAGCATTTTTAAAATCTTAAGATATTTTGGGTAAAATATCCATTTCATTGTCAAATTTGTTATTTTACTACAACTTTATTTAATTAATGTATGGAATGAGCTGTATATGAGAAATGCTGGTCAGAATCATAAAAAGGTGCCTTAATCAAAATTCCTTCAGTAAAATTTGACAGTTAAATAACGTAAATAACAGATCAATTTACTAACTGTAATGTGCGAAGGATTGCCCCAACTGAAAAACTCACAAAGCTATGCTATTCGTCACATCATTCCAGCCCATTTTAGAAAGTTTTAGTCTTTTTTTAATTTAACTTGGTTTAATCGCCTTCATTAATTTGCTTTAGATTATACTTGCAGCGCCCCCCTGTGTTGTTTCAGTTTAAAACAAGCAGCCATTTCCTGTAAAAAAAAAAAAAAAGCACAATAATCTCACTGTAAAGCTCACACCCATCACCAGCAGACAACAGCAGCAGGAAAGAGATGATGTAAGTAACAAGGTGGTAAACCCAGTGAAGCGGATAAAAAGACAGAAATTTCCTTTAGCGGTTTAGACCGGATCGGGGCTAAACGAAGCGCAAACATCAGGCTTTAACTGGCCAGTATGCAGGGGTCCATATTAATGTGCCCTGCATCTGTTAGACATGACGTCAAGCCTGGTTGTCTGATTTGACAAATTGAACACACTCGGGTCATGAGCACACAGATTCCCCCACGTCCCTGTGTGTTTCTGATGCAGTTTGCCTCCACAAGTTTCCGCATTGTGTATTTTTCACTTCTCACTCTCTTAATGGTGAAAGTAATGAAAAGTGATAGAGCTGCTGTCATACACTCGTGCATTCCTTGCTTAAGAATGCATGAAGCTGTGGTTAGTTAGTCCAGCACAACACACATCTATACACAAGCACACAGAGGCATAAACACACAGCATGCTGGGTGCATTACATAACAGTATTGAAAGTTGGAGAGAATAATTGGATAGCTTCTCATGTGTCTTCCTTCAGCACATCTCTAGGTGCCAATAGCCAATAAGCATGCTAGAGTGAAGCACACCAAGTTTTTGATTATTGAGTTAAATCACGGTAACGCAGAGCCAACAGGAAAATGTGTAGGCTGCCACAAACAATGCTGTGTCCATGTCTCCTATGAGAGCATATTTAGCAGTGAGACGTGAAGCATAGGGTTTATGTAAAACATTCCTTTTTTTTTTATTATTTATAATTTCAGACTTGAGGAAAAGAAGCACACTTTTACAGCCATTTCCAGCTTGGGAATTTTTAAAGAAAAAAAAGAAAAAGCACCCCATCTCCTAAAGCATCTTATAACCCTCCACCTCTTTGTCATTCCTCCCTTCTCTCTCTCATCTTGCCCCGGGACTGACGACTTGGTTTCTTTTCCGTTATTTCCAGCTGTCTGTCGGAGTCCATCTGTCAGTCTCTTTCTGAGAGGGACAGTGATATGATTTCCACAATAGGAAATGGCATTTTTTTTCTTTGTTTTTTTTTTAAACAGAGTTGGGGTTTAGTCTCCCAGTCTCTCTCTCTCTATTTATGAGGAGGTCAGTAAAACAATATCATGCCAGGACACAAAGGCCTTCATACCTGTCTGCTTCCCTGCCGTCCTGTCCAATACTCAAGGGATCCGTTAAAACAAAGGGATTTCAGTGTGACAGTTCCATGTTCAGGCATAATCATAATGTTATTTGTCATTTTGACAGATAAAAGATAATTGCTGCCCTGCAACACAGTTACTCACGTAATTGAATCATCAGCAGCACATTCAGCTGCATTAATTTAGGGAAAGCAGATGCTTAACGGAGCACGCGAGCCACCAAATAACAGCCAGCTTGACGTTGATTGGAAGGTGGTACTAAACAAACTATCATGGGCTAGAGGAACCCTGCAGGTAGTCAATCATATTAGTGAATTAGCACACAGCTGTTTGGATTATACAAATGACATTAAACTTTCTGGAGAGCTGTCTTTCCTTTCCCTTGGCCTCTTTTTTGCGAATGATTTGATTCTACTGCTAAAAGAAAAAAAAGGGTCAACTGAAAATCTTGTCTTCTTGCAAGTGAGTCAACAAACAGAAACTAGCCAACATACCGGCATTTCAAGATTTTGTTCCCAGTATATTTATGAGGTACCTGCAAAGTCTCTGTGTGGACTGTGTGCCTCGGTAGGTCAGGGTTAGCAGAGGCACACAAACCTTTGGAGCCACAAGAAAGTGTACTCCTAGTTTTGGTCCCAAGCCCAGATAGTGCAGGAAGGGTATCTGCTATAATTTTTTTCCTAATTAGACATGCAGCTCATCAATAGGATTTTCATACCACTTTGCTGCTGGTCAGCAGCAAAGTGGTAGAGGGGAGGTGGAGGGTGGAGGCAAGAATGGGGACTTTAAATGTAGGCACTATGCAAGGAGAAGAGGTAGTGATAGCACACGAGTTTAAATATCTGAGGTCAAGAGACAGTGCATACGAAGAAGAGCACAGACAGGGTGGAGTGGGTGGAGACGAGTGTCGGGTTGATTTGTGACAGAAGGACAGCCGATAGAACGAAAGGGACGGTTTACAAGACGGAGACCAGCTATGATGTATGCTTTGGAGACAGTTGCACTAAACAAAAAGACAGGAGGTGGAGCTGGAGGTGGAGTTGAAGATGTTAAGATGTCATTGGGAGTGGCCAAGAGGGACAAGATTAGAAATGAGCGTAACACGAGGGACAGCTCAGGTGAAGCGTTTCTGAGACAAAGTTAGAGAGGCAAGACAAGGCTGAGATGGTTTGTGGAAATACTAGACAAGGGATGTTGTGAATGTAATGAAGGAGGGCATGCAAAGGGTGGGAGTGACAGAAGAGGATGCTAGGGATAGGATGAGATGGAGATAAATGATCCACTCTTGCAACCCTTAAAGGGACCAGTGGAAGAAAGAAGACCACTTAATAATTAAATATCAAATAAAAAACGACTAACAGCTAGGAGGGAACACAAATGGTCTGATTGAGCAACTGGAACATCAAGTCAATGGGCTGAGCAAGGCCAGACAGTTGTTGCTGCTCCGCAGTGTCTGTCATTCTTTGTACCAAACAAAGGCTGACGCCCTACAGGCACGTCTCCTTGTTTTATTATTCTTCAATTTTTATGCATACTAGCCTATCTATCTATACATCTGTCAACCTGGAAGAGAGGCATCTCAAGTTATTCTGCCGCATAGCAATTTCCCCCTGAACCTGTACTGGAAAACTCCCATATGCAAAATGACACCCCCTTTGCTCTTTATGTCCTCTAGTTTCCTCTCAACTGGATTTGCCCTTTTGTAATGTAGTCTCTGAGGAAATCCAGCCTACTTAGCAACCGTCCTATCTAGTTTGATGTGCTTTACTTTGCTGTACTTCTATTACTACTACTGTAAAAAGGGCAGTATTGGATTTGTAAAAACTTAATAATAGAATCTATTAAAATTGTGTTGTTTCAGCATGTTATTGACTATAGCAAGAAAGATCCCAACAGATAAAAAGACACCTCTGACACACACACACAAAAAAAAGAGTGTCAGAGCTCTAATATGCTCCACTTTACTTTTGCAAGGTCAGGCAAAGGCTAGTAGTGCGGATGATGAAATTGCAGTGACTGAAGCAATTGCATGTCTATTCTTTTGTATTCTGTTCCTCTTACAGGATGTATCTGCAGATCAGAGGGAAAGGCGGCGTCGATGTTTGTGTTCTTTGAAGCTTCCTGCTGTCAGCCCGCTGCATCCACACACACACCCACTGTTGTTTACCATGTGCGCTTATACAAATCCAGGCACACAACTAATAGGACAAAGCAGATGTTTGCATAGGCACTTTTGCAGCATCACCAGAGCTCACGTCGCACGTGCAGCATTCACGCTGAAACACACTCATAGCTGAAGAGGCTGGATTTAGGGTGACAGGAAGGTTAACAATATTTTAGAGATGTCCATTATTGTCCTTTAACAAGCAGCCCACACCTCATGCTTATTTTCTTCCTGTCTGCTGCAGTTCTCACTTTTTCATCTGACACGCAATTACAAATATTTGCACACCGTTTTCTCCCTCTTACACAGACTTGCTCGCGATTTCAGTTCCCCTGCTCACAAACGATGGCGCTCCTTTTCCATTCTAATTATATTTTTCTGTCTCTTCAGATTCTTTTGATCACTTGGCCTGTTTTATCTCCCTCTCTCTCCGACTCTGACTTTATACGTCTCGCCCTCTCCTTTTCTATCATCTTTCTAAAGCAGCTCTCCATTCACTGGCCCTGCCAACATCTTTAACGATTCCTTACTTCTTTTCTCAGTGTGAAAGAAATCTAGGAATATAGGCCGGCAGTATACTCCAGGTGAGGGGTGGGGCGGGGGGAGGACAGTATGATGCAAAAGAGATACCGGGAGTAACATTTATATTGCAGATAAAGCGGTAGATGAATAGAAGGGAGCAAGGATTTCAATAAGGAACAGAGGTGGATTTGGAAGAGCTGTGAGAAAATGAAAGGTAGGGAGCGAGTAAGAAAGGGGGGGTAAAAGGAGGGAGAGATGTTTAATTCATTCTTTCACCGTGTCATTAAATATATACGGGCACTGGAGCGAGGAGAGATCACCCTGACTTTAGCACAATGGATCTACTGAGATCCGTGTGTGTGCGCTAAAAATCTAACACAACCATGCATACGCACGCCGTCACGCACACACTTCTCCCCTCGCACTCACACATTTCCTTGGCAGGAGAATCAACTATTACAGTGTCTGTCGGTCATTACGCCTTATTCCCCCAGTGATGGATGTAACACTTTGTGGCGCTGCAAAATGTGTTTTGGAAATGTGTTTGGAATTGCTTTGTGGCACTGCTGAATGCTTTTGGAATGAGATCATAACAGGCTGAGAGCCACTGTAATACCATTGTGGAGCAAGTGGCAGGATGCCACTTCAGTGTAAGTTACTGGTGTGTGTGTGAGTGTGCGTGCGTGCGTGCATGTGTGTGTGTGCGTGTTTTAAGGTGGATTTCTTATATCTGACAGCTGCACATGTGTGTCTATGTGTCATATACCAGACTGATGATGGCAGGTGTGTGTGTGTGTGTGTGTGTGTGTGTGTGTGTGTGTGTGTGGGTGTGTGTGTGTGTGTGTGTGTGTGTGTGTGTGTGTCATGGGCAGAGTGCACTCATATATGTATTTATGTGTGACACTGACAATTTAGGTTGTGACTGCCAGAGTTGACAACCACAATTCTGCACTAAGTGGGACTGTTATATGGTTTGTCACCTGCATTACGCTGTCGGCTGGAAACCTCGCACCTAAGAAAAATTTGATTTGCCCACTTTATGCAGTTAAGGAAGCAGAGATTTAAAGCTGGGGCTATTTTGGATAACAGCTGCTACACCGAAGGAGATTATGAGACCGGTTTCAAACATTTGTGGCCATCCTGTCCATCAGAGACTGACAAACCACAAATGGAACGCGCTAATCTCGAAGCGTGGGGTTTTACAGATTTACTTTTAAACACCCCTGTCAGCGCGCAGACTGATCTGAGCCGAAGTGATAACGTTATACACTTTTTGATATTCACAACTTGACATTTGCACAGGTCCTGAACGATTTTGTCATGTACAAACAACAGGGATTGGGAGGCAAAAGGAAACGGGGTTCACGGTAATGCATTCAACAACATAATCCAATGTTGTCTGTGCAGATTAGAAGTACATTGTGTGTGTGATAGCCTGTAACACAACTTTAAAACTCACATCAGCACTGACACTCAAAAACAGAACAGCCAGTTGAGTGGTAAAGCTGCAGTCTTCACTGCAGAAAGCCCACAGCCCCAAGCCATCCAGGATTAATCAATGGAACCCAGCCTCATTGATTTAGGACATGCAAGCTAGCCATGCATAAGATTAGGCATGTGTGATCCTCTGCCCTGTAGCCTGCCTTCTCTTGACTTGAAACACTGCACATCCTTTAAACTTCTTGTATTAGTTCCAGTATAGTGTCTTTCAAACTTTTCTTCACGTATTGCGTGGACCCGAGAAGAAAAACCTCTATGGATGTTAGCGCCTGTATCCGTTTTGTCATACACTGAACTAAGGTACTTGGAGAGATTTAGGTAATTCACAAATAATTAATGATAACTGATAACCAAAAATTGAAACTTCTATGTCTCATAGCTGCTGATCCCACATGGGATATGCTAGCAAACAAACTACAAATGTTTTACCAGAACCTCACTTGAAATTAATATTGAATTAAGCATGTTTAATTCAAGCTGGCATTGAATATTGAATTACAGCGAAGGAAAATCCTGCAAGGAAAACACTTATAAAAGGGGAGTGAGAAGGGATAAGAGTGTGTAAGCATCGCTAATGTTGGCACACAATACTCGATGCATTAACCGTAGAGTTGAGGAGGGACGCACGAGGCATGACCTTATATTTAATTCATCACACACTCCCTGAAGTAAGGCTGAAAGCTTCGGGGAAGCTTGCTCTGATCGCAATGAACAGATGACCCTTTCACAAGCTGAAAATTAGACTTTAAAATGTGTTACATGCATTATAGTTCACTCCTTGGTACACCTTATGACAGATTGGTGGGTGTGTACCTCTGCTGTGTGTGTCTGTGTGCTGTAACATCTATATGGCTGGCTTTGAGCCATAGTGGTAAATGGTCTGCACTTATATAGCTTGTTTTAACCTTTGCAGTTCCGCAATTGCTTTATGCTGTGTTTTTAAAAACACAACCACATATACACACACACATGCGCCATCATGGCCCCAATATCCAAGGGTCACACAAACATGACATTTGAAAGTATAGTTGCACATGGGTGAAAAGGATTTCAGCTAGACTCCCACCTTCGACATGTCAGAGACAAATGTATGTCTATGTATTGATTGACTGATTGATTGATTGATTGATTGACTGATAGATAATACTTTATTTATCCTGAGGGAAATTGTTTTAAAAGCTATGTTATATGTGTTTGTATTTCCCTGATGATAACAGCTTCCAACAAAAGACCGCAAAGTGTTCACTCAAAGCTAAAACAAATCTGTTTCAATAAAGTGCTTTCAAGGATGCGTGTGTGTGTGTTTACTGTAAAGTGAATAGCCAAGTGTAGATAAGTAAGTAACAGGCACAGCAAACAACCATATCAGTTGTTTATTCTAATAAAATCAGCTGTTTCTGAAACAATGTAAGACTGTAGGAGTGTTCCCATGTCTTTCAATCAGTAAAGTGAGGTTCAACTTTCAGTGGAGACTAAATGTATGCACCAAAACTAATGTGTTGTTGGAAAAGACAGTGTTTGGGTTTTCCAGCATTTAACAAATAACTAGTCTGGACCTAAAAAGGAAAACAAAGCGCACAAGTTGTAAGCTTACCTAGCACTTTGTGTCGTTTAAAACCTGGGTGTCTAAATGTAGCTGATTTACTATTATAGCCTAGTATGGGGTACCTAGTATCTCTTTTTAGGGCATTTGCAATATTTTAACAACATTTAACCATTTTCATTCAATACATTAACCTAAAAAGTGCAAAATAATACAGCTTACTCTTTTTATTGCTTCATTTATTTAAAGTATAGTATTTAAGCCTCTGTTACTAGCCTTGACTTGTCTACATATTGACCTACTCTTTTGCATAGTAGAAGGATACCTTTTTACATAAAATCAAGAGATGTCAAGGCCTGATAGAAAAAGTTCTTAGAATACTGCAAACTAATTAAAGGGATGTATCACATATTCTACAAATGGCAAAAAAGACTATACATAATACAAACATACCTTGGATGCATCAATAAGTCATCTTCAGTGTTTATGAGAATCACCTTTAGCACTCTGTGCCAAAAGACATTGAGTGTTTGCCTTTGCAGAAAATGAACTAATTAAATAAGAAATTATTCCTTTCATCCTTAATGATTAATGGTAGGTAGCTATGACATCAGTGATGTAGAGCGAGCTGATCATTATCGTAAACTGAGCCCTTGACAAATTACCATGCTAGCTGGATTGCTTCACACTTTAACATGTCATCCAGGTTTTAATGCAGTTACTTAATGGTATTTCTTTAGCCACTGTGTATTAACTGTATAACAGAAACAATGTTCAGAAATGTATTAAATAAATGTATTATTTTTTAGCATCACTGTGTAGCCTTTTCTTGAAGTACTAGTGCCCATATATTTTATTGTTGGGAACTACAGTCGTGTGAAAACAAAGTTTTTGCAGTCCTTTGGAAAACCTGCCACACTCTTACTGCTTACATAAGAATTAAGAAGGTTAGTAGCAGCTACATGCTGCTAATCAAATCAACTAAATCCACTCCTGGTTTGGAGTATTCAGGTGTGTTAATCTTCCCAGGTGTGGATATCTCAGCAAATTCACCCCAAGATGTGACCATGCAATTCTCAGAGCTGTATTTTAGACTCTTCAGGCCTTAGTGTTTGTCTGGTGGGGCTTCCTGTTTGTGAGTTGTTGTGCGGTTTGTTTTGATTCTGTTTTTGTGAATTTTCTGAAATTTTTGGGCATCATTTTATTGGATCAAAGATATTGTTTCAGTTTCAGTTTTTTATTTGTCATATGCAAGTTAGCACAGGGTCAACATTGCAATGAAATATATTTGACGAGCAGAAGACAGTCACTCAGCAGAATAAATAGTAAAGAGTAAACAATTAAATATAGTAAGAAAAAGGTTAACATTTAACAGTCTGAATGTATATATGTATATATAAATATATGTACACACATAAATATATGTACACATGAAGCTGCTGACCCTTGACACTGTTTATGTGGATGGGCTGGTGTTCCCTGACTGGTCGTTTCCGGTAGTCCACTATCATTTCTCTAGTTTTGCTGATGTTGAGAGACAGGTTGTTTTCCAGACACCACTTGTACACCGCCATCACCTCCTCTCTATAGGCCGTCTCATCGTTGTCTGTGATGAGGCCTATGATGGTTGTGTCATCCGCAAACTTGATGATGATGTTGGACTTATGTTTTGCAACGCAGTAGTA
>VURO01010291.1:9979-50804 GCA_015108175.1 Pelvicachromis taeniatus
AGGATAGGCAAAAGAAAAAAAAAAAAAACGGATTTTAAAAACAAAGTGACACCTGAGCTTCACACCGTGCTGACTGTATGGCAACATGCACCCACCCAATTTATCAAACCCTATACCTGTTAATCAAGAGAGCAAAATCTGTGCTAATGCTCTGATAATCAAAGTATCCTGAATGCACCATCCCCAATTTATATGTTTCACTGGTCAAAGCATGCAAGATTGGATCCTGTATATTTAAGGCAGCAACTGGCCTGTCAAAGATCCATAAATAACATTTGAGCACTGGAGTTGCTCCTGATATAGTGTACGTTAAATCAACAATAAGACATTGCGTGCAAGGGAAGAAGAATATTTAGCATCTGGGAATCAGCTTGTAAAAACAAAAGCGACTTAAGTGAGGACCTGTGCTTTTCTTATTTTCTCAGAGAACAGAGTGGCCGCTAGTTTTACCTGTTATAAGTCATTCTGGTCACTTACATTAAAAACTCAATGAAAGCATATATCAGTGTCCACACTGACCTGCTTCACAGCTGGGAACAATTAAAAGAAGAATTTTTGGTTTTAAGCTGAAAACAGTCACCTCGTAAATCTCTGCTGACTACTCGCACAGTTCAGAAGCACGCACCGAAGCAGAAGCGTGCAAACACCCCTTCCTGCTAATATTTAAAGCGATGTCTCTCAACTGTAAACAGGAGCAACAGCAGGGGAGTTCTTCCCATTCCTCCTACTCATTATTCGCAGCCAAAACCACAACAAGAAACACAGCAGCTTGAAAATGCAGACGCTTTTTATCACAGACAACGATTCCTGACATCTTCTTCTTTAGAAAAAGAACAGGAAACACCAAAAAAACGGTTTATCAGAAAGAGCTGACCCTGAATATTTAAGCTATAGACAGCAGCCAGAGAAGTGAGCTGGACCAGACGGTGACTGGAGGGGAGCCGCTATTCAGTGGGAGAGGGTGGCAAGTTGGCAACTTAGTTCAAAAGTGTTTGTATTAGCAGGGCCAGCGGATGTGCCAAACGTGTATGGTGAAATAAAGATGTCAGGCTGGGGCGTGAATTGCTCGCTTGCCAATTTTAACATCCAGCGTCTGATATTATGTAACAGCGGCACTGGGCATTAAGAAGCAAAGCTTAATCAATCTAAAGAGTTTAGATGAGAGAGATGTTTTGTTTTGTTTTTTTAATTGGTCCATGACCAGTAAGTTCCTGTGACAGAGACGAGCATAGTGCAGGAATTAGGAGAGAGCAGTGTTGGGACTGGGACTGAGACAGGGTAGTTTCCCCTGGTCTGTTGTTTAGTGCAGGGGCAACGCGGGGCCTGAGAAACCAGATGGCTTTGTTTTGTTTCCCTGACGAGCCTGCCCAGCCACTGGCGAGGTCACGGACAAATACAGTATAGAGGGATGGAGGAAGGGAGGTGATGCGTTTGTGGGAGAAAGAGACATAATGCTGACCGTATATCATTTGATCACATATAAAAAATATGTTTTTCTCTTTTTAACACGCCGTCCCATCCAAGCACTGCATCTCTGCAACTGAGGAAAGTTTTTTTGGGTGGGTTGGGTGAAGAGTCTGTATACTGCAGTAAACAGTATCTAGTCATAGGCTACATATTGATTTTGCTTCCAGGGAGACATGGCGCAAGTATCAAGGCAAGCTGGGAGGTTGGGATACTACCGCAATTACATAAGAGTGATAAAAACATGTCTACATCATAACAAACACTCCTGATCACTCACTAATCATCCTTTGTCAGCAATCTACAACTGATTACAATAATCAGGTGGCACCCTCAGAATATTATGAATTAACTATAAAGCAAGACCTGAGTAGTAACCGAGTGAACAGTGAATATGTGTGCTACAGATGGCTGCCTTTATTTGTCAGTGGTGCCTGAGGCAGAATGTTTTGCCTGATCGCTCAGGCTGACACTATTACCACATTATTCTTCCGCGTTTCTGTCAAACAAGTCTTTGATATCAAATGGACTGGATGGAGTATTTGTTTTCCTGGGTTCTAGATATTATGTAACAGTAAAATTCTGAAATACTTGTTACCATGGAAGATGGTTACACCTCAACACAGAATAATCTGAAGAAAGCTAGGAGCTACAACAGGAACGCAGGAAAATATAGGAGTAAGTCCAAAGCAGCGATGCGGCACAATAGTGCAATTTTTCATACCAATACTTTCCAATCCTTGTATCTAGTTATTCTGCAGCAATAGACGAGATCAGCAGATACAGTGCTGTGCAAAAGTATTGAGCCACCCATCATTTCTTTATATTTTGCAAATATAAACGAAAATACTGTATATGAGACAAAAAATGAAGTTTGCACAATTCTAATAAACTTGAAAGTCATTCAAAGCTCTTCTTTGGATGTTTCTGCCTTTCGTTCTGTTCTCTGTCAAAATGATCCCACACTGTTGATTCAGGATGACTTTTGGGATAAAATTCTTTACCGGGTCCATGGCTCTTCATTATGTGCCGAACATGGGTTAATTCAATGCAAGATTTTATACAGGGCACACTGGACTAAAGCCAGACTTAGTTAAATATACCCAAACATTAGCTCTGACTGCGACCACTGTCATCAAACACCTGCCTCCTTAATACATATGTTCTGGTCATGTCCATCCCTCAAACAATATTGGATTCATATTTTTTTGACATCCAGCTGCCCCTCCAACCTGTGCCCTCAACTGCGTTGTTTGGGGTTCTGCCTGATACAGTTGTCTTGCCGATGCTCCAGGTGGATTTGGTAGCATTTCTCACCTTATTGGCAAGACGCAGAATATTGTTATGTTGGATGTCCCCTTTTCCCCCATCGTGGGAAATATGGATCAGAGATGCTTTGCGAAAAGATAAATTTCACCCTGCGTGGATCTATTGCAAAAATTTTTAGGATCTGGCAACCCTTTTTTGATCAAGTTCCATTTAGCCAGCTCAGACTTAATTCTATTTTATGTTTAGTTATACAAACTCTACTGTGCCTGCATGTTATGATGGCATTTATCTATCTACTTTATTTATTTTAATTTTTATGAACTTGATTTATTACTATTACTAAGCTGACCATTTGTTTGAAATTTAAGACCTTGTGGTGTGGGTTTTGAAACTTTGCACATTTCTTTTGTTTACCAAATTAAAAGAAAATCTGGGTCCTGTGAAACCAAATTTAAAAAAAAAAAAGAGGGGTCGCTGAACACGTTTGCACAGTGCTGTATATTTGCCCCAACAATCATGACATTGTCTTAAAACCCAACTGAATATAGTATGTTATGTAGCAATTGGTAAACAGTAATAAGGGAAATTTCATTGTTGCAATTTTTAAAGAACAGCATGAATCTGTAAAAGAAAAGAAAAAAGCAGAAGGAAATACTTAGAAAGGCACATCATAGGTGCGCATTTACCTTCAAGACCATACGAGGCAGTAGAGGCAGCGAGACCATCGGCTAAGTGAAAAAACAGGCAAGATAAAATAGGAAGGGTGAGGGAGTAAGAACAGGGTGTCAAAATAAAATGAGACTTAAGTGTTAAAAAGAAGAGAAACAGAAAAAACTAGTGAACAGAAACCGATTTAAAGGTTACAACACGAGAATCTACGAGTACGTCGTGCACTAGTTAAGCCTGAAAGGATGTAGAAATCTGACAGGTCGCACAGTTCAGTTGAATTCATTCAAATCACACACACCACAATGCGGTTCTCCATACCATCTGATAGAGACTCATAGTCATAGTCATAGTCATCTTCTTCTTCTTCCTCTTCCTCATTGGCATGATTGTTGGGTGAAGTAACTCCTGGAGACCCGTTGCTTGCTTGGGCTTGCATATGGGCGAGCTGGTGAGCCTGTGAAATGGTTCAAATAAAAATACTAATAAAAAAAAAACTTCTACTTTGAAAGGATATATAAGTGCCTATGCCCATAGAATCTATACTGTAGATATAAGCATTTTTCTTGCTTGAAAGTTATGATGGGGTGAACCTTTTAGCACAGCTCCATCCATTATTCATGTTTGACTGCACTCTAATGATCAACAATGCTAGATCTTTAATGCGCTGGAGCTACCTGGAAGGTTCTTATATTATTTATAAAATTTGAACAAGTTCTGCTGACACAAATATGTGAGGATGATGCATTTCTTCTTCACCTTCTGCTTAAGTATGTCCACTGGTGCCTGATGGGCTTTGAGCTTCTTGTTCTTGAGCAGTATCCTCCCTCGAAGCTGCAGCGGCGATGGTAAATGAGGGTCATCGCTGAAGTCGCTTTCGAAAAGGAAGCGCGTCACAAGACGTTCACCAAACACCGTCTAATTAAAATAAAAAGAAATAATTAACAAAAACCACATCGCCAGGAAAGTCAAGTCCAGTGCTAAGAGGAGTATGAAGTGAAAGGATGGAAATCAGAGGCTGCGGAAGAATCTTCCAAATACAAATAAAGTAATTTTATCCATGCAAAACAACATTACAAATAAACAAGACCATGGTGATGTTAGCTGGCCTGAGGCTCAGAGCTGTCTGCAGATAAAATAATTTCCTTTATCAAGCTACTCAGAAGTCAGTCTCCAAGGAGGATGAAACGCTCGGAAGTTTTGCGAGATGAAAGCCCAATGATACTCCACGATATAGCTTTCGTGCCAAGATATCTGTGGGCTTCATAATTTAGGAGGAAAAAAGAAGAAGAAGAAGAAGAAGAAGAAGATGAAAGGGTCATTTGTGGCCTGAAGTTCATAAAAGCAAGCTTCTGGACGTTGGCCAGTTTGAATGCCCAGAACAGCTGGAAAAAAAACAAGGGTCAAGGAAAATCAAACGAGTGGAGTCGTACAACAAACGAGCCTACTTGAAAGGGAACGTCATTCCCTAAATATAAAGGACAGAATAGCTGAACAAGCAGCATGGTTGCCTAACTAAACCCTTTCATTTTAGTTCCTCCTATTTTATTATTGTTTATTTTTCCCTCAAATTAGTGTCGCTCTGGGATTTAAACAAAGATAAACGAAGCTTCTAATTGGGTGAATTTATTAGTTACCTCACAGTCGCGCTATGAGATGTCCAATTCAATTGAAAAGACGTTTTCGTTTTTATCTGCTCAGTGGCTTTCTCATCTGTCTCGGTCGCTAATCGGTAACTGGAAAATTACATTAAAGACATACAAGAAACACAGTAACTCTAAGGATAGAGACAAGACTAGGCTGCCTTCATACCTTGAAGATTTCAGCCATCTTTCGTTGTTGAGGAAGGGAGCAGTGGTTCTCTATGGACAGGATGACGGGCATATCAGAATTGACAAAAGCAGACCGGTTAATTGCTTCCACCACATCCTGAAGGACCACGGGAGAGAAGATGAAAAGAAAGAAATTGTCGATAAAAGCACTGCAAGTCAAATATGTGACAATAAAACTCAAACAGCTTTGAGTAACAGCTTCAAATTGTATGCAGCTGTAGGCCCCACATCAGATTACATAAAATAAATAACGCTTAAATTGTTTAGCTTTCTGGGATTCCTCTCTGGATCCGTCACCACTGAGTCCATCATAAGAGTGCACTGGTGTTTAAAGATACGGATTTGTTCTAGGGGCTTCCACCGAGTCAATGGGATGAGGTTTGGGAGCATGCCGTACAGAGAGCCAACAACAGATTGCTTCTGTTGCCCCAACAATCTACTACTCCTTTATTAATTAAATTATTCATTTGCATTTCCAACCTTAAAGGGTATCTTAGTGGTGAGTGTGTGGCCGTGGTAAATAACAGGCATGCCATCATCTCCGTCCCAGCAGTCCAACTCGACGCTCCTACAGCCTTGCAGGAGCACCTAAGTAAACAAGACGTTCACAAGTAAGTGGCAGCTTTCAACAAATGAGGCAATCTCAGCTGGCGATCAGGCTTACATGGCTATAGAGCTCAACGGAGGACTCTCCTTTGAGCTGGTGCCCAGTCAGATAGGTGTTATGAGAAGACTCAATGTAGTAGTAAGACAGAGGGTATTGCAGCTCCTCTGGATTCATCTGAGATTCCTCATTACGTGAAGCAAAGTTTTCCTTGTCCATCAAGAATCTGATACAGAGAGAAGGATGCCAACAACATGCGATGAAGCATGTTAAAGAAATAAAAATAAAATGAAAAAACAAGATGCATCAATGAGGCTGTATCAGCATAAACCCATGATGGTGTAAATAAATGTTTTAAGTCCAAAAGGGAGCAGGTAGAAGTTTAGCACTTTTCAAGACCTACCCACTTAGGCTTCCTACAAAAGTGACAATTAACTTTTATGTTGTGCTCTATACATTTACATTTTTATGCACTTTGAAGTATAATGATCAATAATAACTCGTATTTTTCTATACCTCGCAAAACCTTCAAATGACATCCAACCCATTTGTCTCATGTTTGATGAAGGCTCAAATTTCTGCAAGAGAAATAAAATTGGTGAGCCCCTTTTTTCTTATCTTTCCCCCTACCCATAAAGATTATTTGAAATTGTAAATTTAAGAATCCAGACTTTACCTGTATAATACTGAGAATCTCATCATAGCTCAGGTGCTCTCTCTGACAGTTAACTAAAAAGTCATTGAGCTGTGGGATAGCCAGTCCCAAGACGCCTAATGACGCGTTCTCCACCCCCGTCCCATTGGTCACAATGCTGGCTGCTGCGATGGCATCTGAAATCTGCTTCTGGTTGTCGGACATCTGCTGCCTGGTCCGGATAAACAGGCCAAGATCCGACCCGTTACGGGTTAGCAAGTCTGCAGAGGAGAGCGAGAGATTTAGAGTAAAAGACAAAGAGGTGTGTATGATTTTGACTTCTGTAACTTCTCTTTGATCTTTTACCAAGGTCTGGCTGTAGTCCTGTGTCTTTGTCATCTATCCTGAGGTTGGTGTAAACAGGACATGATTCTGGGCTTGAGCGACTGCAGGGGACAGCAAAGGTGTCAAACAGCTCCTTCAGGTCCTTCCTGCTTCGGATACTGTTGAAACACAAATTACAGAGTGGAGTCCAGTGTTAGTCCTTGTGCCCTTAGTATATTAAATTAAATCATTATATAAAGGGTTTTTTATACATATACCTTCACAATGGAAGATTCTCAAATCAAACATGAGTTTCAACTAGTAGGTGTAGACGCAAGCGATCCCTGAGAGCCAAAAGCTCTGGCTTATCTGTATAATGTCAATAAGTGTGAATATCCCTAATATGGTTAGGGGAGAGAAGCTTGTGTCAGACAGAAGATGAACTTGGGGTTGGCTCCAAGAGTAAGATATAAGGATTAATTCAAATTGTGAATCATGCAAAGCCACTATAGAGTCTAGGAAAAAAATGTAAATTGAAATCAGCACAATAGCTCTTTAATTTTCAGCTTTGCAGTCATGGCACTTGAACTGGGGAGGAGGTGGCCACCCAATCAGAAATACATTTATTTGCCTCTAAATTTCTTTTACAAGAGAGAGTTTGAAGAGTTGCCCAAGAGCGTTTGTCTTTATATGAAATTAAAAGAAATCTGCTGGGCAGCAGATGAGAGGATACTCTGCAATCTAAGAAATGAAGAAGGGGTAAAATGAAAACAACCCTTTGCTTGTCTAGGCGAAAGATGTGTGTCCATCCATTTGACTGGGGAAGAATTTATGCAAGCTAAATATTATGAAGAACGCTTGGAAAATGCCCTTGGCTCGATAACCTTGAGAGGTAATTTTTTATTGCATATGTTTTATCACTGTCTTTAGCTACTATTGATAAGAACAGTATTGTAGTATAACAAGAGGGCCTGAGCTCTAAAAGTACTGTACAGAGCATATGAAATATGCATACAGCATATGTGAGCATTGAGTCATTACATACAGCTGGAAAAATGCATTTCTAGATAAAGCAGAAGCAATATTTAAAGGGTCGGAACTTGAAATGAATAAGCCAGCACAGCTGATATCTCTCCCTCTGCTTTGGAAACATTAAATCTTAGTAAAGCACACCAGGAATGTAAGAAACACAAGATCAGATCGTTTACCTGAATGATTTGAAAAGCTCAACAAACTCGATGAAGCTCATTGTGCTGTCAGAAATCATGAGATTCTGAAAGCCTTTGAAACAGCCTTTACCCCGGCCGTGCCACGATCTGCTGCTCCATGCCCTGCAGGCCGCAAAGAAGAGGAAAAATGTATTCGCTGGGATGGAAAAAATAAAGTGTTACATGCCAGTGGGGTCAAACTTGCCCCGCTAAAGTCATTTTTCACATACCCTGGCTGGGTTTTAGCATTTCCCGAAAGGATTGGAGAAGACTGCGGACGGGTCTGGTTGGACCCTGCCATGCTGGGGGAAGAGGAGGAAGAAGAGGAAGAGGATAGCAATCCAGGGCTTTTACTGGATGAGAGGGAGAGTGGTCCGGGGATGCTGTCGTCTGTGGAGGCAAAGACAAAAACCTAAATAAACTGATCTGCTCTTGTAACTTCTACATTTTACCATAAGTGAGGTATTGTCACCTGGATCTTCTTGGTCGATGCTGTCAGACTCGGGGCCGTTTCGATACAATCCTTCTTTACAGCTCCGTGTTTTCCTGGAAACCATCTCATCATCGGTTGCATCCCCACTATCTCCCTGTTAAAGGTGTGGGGAAAAAAAAAATCAGACAGACGCTAAAAATGAGTTTGTGAAAAACCTAAATCTATGTTAGGTGGACGGAAAAAGGTAGACAGAGCAATGACAGAGCACAAACACGGCTTTTTAAAATGAAATTCAAATATCTCTCAGCATGTCAAACCAGCTTTATAATGATGGAAAATCCATTCACTGTTAAGGAATGCACTAAAGTTTTTCTTGCTCCCTCAACTTTCATTAGCATCCATGACTACAGCGAACAGTCAATTTACTGACCCTGACAAGAACCTTCTTCTTCTTCTTGGCCTTCTCGCTCGACAGAGGGTTGTTCTTCTGGACTCCAACCTTGTCTCCACCACCCGTACCCATATTCCACCTCCGACCCCCAAAAAGCTCAATGGCGTGGGCTAATGTAGGGCCTTCATACCTGCCGTCCTCCTAGAACAGACGACGCATACAAATGTTACTGTTAATTAAACACACGGCACTTGTTTTCGTCGAGCCGACTCTCGCATCATTATTTGTGTGTTGGACATTTTTACAGGCTTATGAAATACAGTCATTGTCAATAATAATAATTAAAAAATTGATGGGAAAGAGAGACACATACATGTACAAAGTACATGAGACAATAACGTCAGTTTACAGTTTTACCTGATACAAACTGACATACTGCTTCCTCAGCCACTGCAATCTTTGGTCAGGAAACTTCTTTAATTTCCTGGTTGCATTCACCAACTCCGACAGGCCCTTGTAGAGCATTTGTGCCGTGTGATTGGGGGCCATAAAGTGCAGAAGTCTAATGGCATTTGTCAGGAGATTAGTTACAGTTTTAAGTCAAATGAAAATGTTTTAGCGGTGCAACAGTAACTCAATGTAAGAGTGCATTTAAATCCTAATAGATTATAAAAAGGCACCAACCTATTGTCTGTGGTACTTAGACCATACAGAAGGCTGAGGCCATTCTCCTCCACCGTCATATGGCTCAGCTTGTTTTGCAAACATACAGCATGAACATCGACACCCTGATGGCCCAGAAACACTGCCTGTGCAATCAAATCAATACAAAGTTATGAACTTGAAAGCTAATCTGAGGTTTTTAAAATCTACATAACTAAACAAGATTTCTATTTATAACTAACCTTCACTATTCCCAGGTCCAGCAGGCCTTCTGCCAGCCCGGCTACTACAGGATGCCCCAATCCCAGTGGTTGCTCTGCGGGGGAAGGGCCTCCGCTTTGAGGTTTACCTGCCGTAAATCAACACATTTATGACTGTTTGAGCTGTAGTAACGGCAAAAGGAAATTGAAGAGCCCTTGCATGAATGCACAAATTTACAAGTAGCTTAAACCGAGGCTTTTATTCTGTAGATAAACACATAAAGCACATTTAAAACATCAAATGACTCGGGAAATATACTTTTTATATAATGCCCTTTAAATCTGTTTAAAGAAAAACAATGAGAGAGGAAATTGGTCTCGTCTGCTTGAGGTATAAACATGCTCTTGTTAAAAAAGTTCTAAGAAAAGAAAGGTTTGATGCAGTGATTTCAGCGTTTCAAGCCTCCCACACCCTCTTACACTGGTAAACTGGAATCCTTTATGAATACGACTCATAAAGAACAAGGTTGCTGAATAACTCAGTAGTTTATTATTATAATAATTGAGACATTTTATTACTTTTGGAGAAAATAAATTAAGACATGAATTTTGTGGTAAATTACTTAACAAATCGATCTTAGTTGGCAGTTAACAGCAGATGAGATCAGATTCCTTAATACTAAACTCTTGCAATTTACCCCAAGTGAGTGTGATATTATCAGGCTGTAGACGCAGCAGACAGCGAGCACTGCCATGGCCGTCCTGGTCATAATGAATGACTGTTGCACCCTGCAGCAGGAACTGGTGAATGTCTGGTTGTAGTGACAGCACATACCTGGAAAAAGACAACAGAGATTCTGGCACGTCTGCTGATGCACCAACAGCTGCATGTGTTTGCATGTGTGCTTGAGCCTCTTACCAGGGAATGAGCTCCGTGCCATGGCTAAAAGCTCTGTGCGTCTCCTCGGTCCCCTGAAACTCCACTTCTTTCACCACTGGCTCGGTAGACAAGTCACCTTCTGAATCCGACAAGTCTCCTACCGTGAATCTGAAGAGGGACAGGAGTCAGGTGTGATTGGAAAGAAAGTTTAAAAAAGCAAAAGTCTTTGGATCTTAAAGCTTTTGCATGCAGATTTTCCAGGCGATTTTCCAAATGCACAGTTCTGGATTCATTATATTTCTAAAAAGCAATTCAATCAGACATAAGAAATGACCTGCATCTCAAGTAAGAAGAACCAAACAGAAACTGAATGCAGCCATTGGCTTGATCAAGCAAAAATAAATAAATAAAAAAATGTACCATGCATTAGTCACTGCTCATTCCTTCACCTCATTGCTCATGCTTCTAATTTAACGGTAATCTGAAACATACTGATGATAGCAAGCATTGTTCAAATTCCAGCAACTTTTACTGGGAAACAACTTACAAAACATGTTTTTTTTCTGGTGTAGTCTTAAACGAAAGGGAACTAGAAGGGGAGCAGGAAACAAAGAACGAAGAGAGGATGTGAGATGAAAAAAGAAAGCATAAAGAGCTTTCGATAGTTTTCGGAGGTCTTTTTTTTAAGTGGGTGCTGGTGGGAAAAACATCCAGAACAAAGATAAGAAGGTGGGTTTTTTTTTTTAACACTGTAGTCTATGTTTAAGAAAGATACACACTATGAAGTTAGTAGAAATGAACTCCAAATTCTGTGCTAACATGGAATCATTTGTCTGAATGTGAGAAAACTGTTTATAAACACATAAAATTATCCAGGTTTCCTGACTGCAAACATAACAGATCACAGCTGGAATTAAATGACTTTCTACGCCATCCAAATTCCAGCCTTTGTTATTCGCTACCTGCCACCAGAGTGCTGACAACAACCAGAACTGCTCCTTCCTGTCCTGACAGGAAACAAACCTGTTATCTATTTTTTTCTTTTTTACTCTGCCCCACACAGATTTCATGTCAACATCACTTCATCTTAGTAACAATCTGCAAATGTGTTCTTTCACAAAGCCGTTATCTTGCGCTGGTGTTTATGAAAGAAAACTGCACACTAATCCAAAATAAGACTTTGGTGAACATCCAGTCTACTTGGCACTCGAGGATATCCCCTACATTTAAAATAGCTGTGCATAAATCATTGAGGCGTAGCAGCTTTGTTAAATGTTAAACTTTTTTCTATCACTAAATTGCAGGTCCTTGTTTGCTTCAACAGAGGCTGTTGTAGCTGCACATTTACAAATGCCTCTGTAAGCTAGCTAATGAATGCGGTGCATCCGTTGCGATTTTGCTCAGAACTGCGCTACCAGCAAAGCCAAGCCCTCACAGCATGGCAGTATTCGCAGTTCCAATATAAATCTGTATATAGCATTCTTCTGCTATGTCCATGAGTCATTGTCTGTGAATGACCAGGAAAATAAAGAATCCAATTTTGGAAACAGACCTTTGCTAGAAAGGGTCACAGTGCTAAACAATACAGTCTGCAGACTGCCATAAGAGAGGGCCAAAAATGTAACCAAAAATGTAAAATAACACAATGGTAAAGTGAGAGCATGCGTATTACTAACTTTTGTGCAATGTGAGAGCAGGAAGTCAAACTAAAAGTCAAAAAGAAAAAGAAAGAACAGCAAAATGTTGTTATTTTGTATTAAATCAACACATCAGGGTGATGAAGCAGAGTTCATCAGCAGCTAACAAATAGTGAAAATAGTGAAAATAAAAGCCAGCCAAATGATTCATGACATCCTCGGGTCTTGGTGAATTTGGTCACGTGCTACGTACCATTTAATACTTTCTCCTGTATGCCTTAAACTACTTACACGAACATCCCTTACACTGTGTTAAAATACACACTATCCTTCAACTAGAAAGAATCAAGACCCGGTAATGGTAAACAGACGCTATTCTGGGATGTTCTTTAACAAGACACCTCATTTTTCTAGGGTCTCATACCTGACACTGCACGCTGAAATATCTCACAAAAAGCGTATATGGCACATTAATAATAAAAAAAGGGAAAAGAAAATGAACTAACTGATTGTGGCTGCGGTCCTTGAAGGAGTTGTTTCTGGATGCAGGGGACGGGCCAGTAGAAGACGGACTGGTTGATGCATCATCAGGATCTTCTGCCTCTAAACTCCGGTTGCAAGATCTAAGGAGCAGGAACAGTCGAGCCAAACAGACGAAGAAAGTAAAGAACAGGAGAGATGACTGTGTCAAACACCATCGCTTCAGCCATTAAGGAAACACATACCTGATAATCTGAAGGATGTTGCTGACAGTAGCTTCCTTCTCTGGCACATGGAGCCCATCTGGTCCAGATCGAGACAAGTAATTGCACTGGCCGCTGTAGTCGGACACAAACTGGAGGCCGAAACAGCAGAGCAAGATGGATTAAACTAACAGGACATCAAATATGTCTGAGTTTGTTTTTTTTCCAGCTCTGTGTATATCTGCGCATGACTACGGGTGTTTTCTGCACCTCTATCGAGTATTCTGTGTTATCAGGAGACGGTTTGAGGCTGATTATGCTTGCTGTGCCATCCAACGCTTCGCTTAGCTCCTTTAGAAAAACCCCACAGAATGGCACAACCTATAGTGTAGATATATAAGAGAAAAAAAAACCCAAAAATGCAAATTACAGTACAGCCAAGGTCAGTGAGTTAGAGAATCATACGTGATTGGAGTAAACATGGGCCCACCTTGCATCCTGGGATATTAAGAGCTCTGGTCACAACCTTCTTGTACTCAGAGGAGGACTCATGTTGAGCCATGGCATCCTTTAAACTTCTCATGGTCTCGATGTCTGACTGGTCCATAAACTGCCACATCTTCAGCACCTTACGAGATCTGAAGGGGGAAAAAAAATGAAACTAAGCAAAACACATTGATATTTTTGTGTGAGAACAGTGCAGATAATAAATTGTCTGTATATTCAGTAGCTGGGTGTATTTGAGTTGCGTCATTGTGTTTCTTAAAACCTGAGTCCAGCCAGGAACTCCATGACACCATTGTAGTTTCCCATGTTCCAACAGCATTTAGCGACATGGACCAGATATGAGAAAACTTCTCTTTTCTCCTCCATGGACCCTGCAGTCAGGACCAGCCACGTCACCCACGAACTCACCTGCGTGGTCAGAATTTCGCATTTCAGTCTTGCCAACTGTTACAATCAAGCACCAACAACAGCTGCACTTTATTGCGCTCTTATCTTACTTATAAAGTAAGCTGACACACAAACTGCAGAGAACCTCCCTAGAAACTCACAGCACTGTCTTCATCTGGTTATTCATCACATTTTCCCTTGGAGTGAATAACATTTTGGCTTTAGAGAAACATTAAGTGCCAACATTGAAAGAGCTAATATGGCACTGTTTTTTTTTTTTTTAATTATTATTATTATTATATTATTATTAACTTGCAATCAGAAAGAGCTAGGAACATTTGCATATTTAAAAAATATGTATAACGCTCATGGGAAGTGGAAATAAACAGGTTATTTTCTACTCTTTTGAGCACTCAAAATACTCTATACAATTTGTCCATAACTTATAAGCCCCTAATGTTTTGGAAATATTTTCCCCATTTATTGGAAAGGCTTGTAATGCCTCCATACTTGGTTTAATTACAGCTGGAGACACATGTTCCCACTGGCATTAGATAAAGGAGGGCATGTACCATAAAACTCTGCCAATTCAAATATATTAAGGGACCCGTTTGGCGACCCCTTGTAGCGGGGGAGCAGCCGGAAGCATACATTGGAAATGCTGTTACTGTACTGGTGCAATATGCTGCACATTTCAATGACATGAATTTTATTAGTGATTTCTCACTGGAAGCTCCACATAACAGGTGACATCATACTAAATCCCTGGATAACGTTTTAAGTGTGCTGGTGTGTTGTTACAAGGATGGTATTAGGCATGATAAAACATGGGGGACACAGGATGGCATCCAAAGCCACCTAAAATTCTTGAAAGTGTACGGTCACGTCTGCGCTCATGAATTCTCGTCTGGAAACCTGTGCCTAATGCGGCAATGTTTAACCCCTGACACCTCTCCACACATAAAAAAGAATGAGATTGGATGTCTATCAGCTGCGCTGCGTCTCTGCACTGACTGACCTCAAGCACACGCAAAAGACATGACGGCAACAGCAGATATGTATCAGGCTCGACCTCTCTTCACATTCTGTGTGAGCACACGTACACAACACAGGAAAAGATCAGATTTCAATCTGGCCTGGTGTCGTTTTCTCTTTGTATTAGCCCCTCGTGAATGCATTCGCACACAATTAAAAATAAAAAAATAAAAAAAAAAAAGCGCTCACACTAAAAGTCTTTAATCCACTTGGAGGTGGTAAAAACATCCCCCTGACCCAGAGATCTATTACTAGGTTACGTAAGGATCAGTAAAGCCCACCAATGTCTGACCTGACAGGGACTAAATAAAGTCACACACACACACAGGAACTATTGTTCCTATTGTTGTTTCCTAATTCCTACTGCCTAATGAAAAACTGTTAAAATGCTTCCCCTACACTCCTCTTAGCTGTCCATGAACTATAGCACAAACAAGCGCAGAAATCAGACAGGCATTTCTAGATTTTCTTGTCTTTGACGCTAAAATTAAAACCCCCAGACATAAGGTCCTTGGCCCATTGGACACTTTTTGTTCCCAAAAACAAACTGCACAAGCCTATCAAGGTTTGTCTCCAGGAGACTTACTGCAATTAAATAGATAGCTCTTTTAATAGGCTGATTTTATTAGAGAGTCAGAAATTCCTCTGACATTTGTAACCACTGTCAGCCTGATCAGATACAGAGAATCAGTTACAGAAATTCCCTCCTGGAGCTTTCGAGGTTTAAACGTTACCATTTCAGTGGAGCAGAAGCTTGTTCTGCAATCTAGTGTATTTGGTTACTGAAAAACAACACTACAGCCCTCCAGTCTCTTATCTGCTACTCCCCTGCTCTTTGCGTGCCATCTTGAAATCATGCACTTTCAGCATTATGACATAATGCGAAGCCATGTCAGCATCAGGGTTTTAGTTACAGTCACCATCTAAATCATTCTGTCCATCTGCAAAGTGGCTTTTTGCACTTCCACACATCAAAGGATCACACTGAGTTGGCATCTTTTCAGGTATTCCAGATAGCAAAAGTGCGTATGTAATGTTGTGCATGACAAATAGCAGGACAGGACGTGAGGATATATATGTACATACACTGCCTGGCCAAAAAAAAGGAAGGAAATAGATACAAGCCTCCTATTGGACAATTACTGCATGGGCGATTAACTTTCAGTGATTAACTTTGGCAACAAGTTGTTTAACCCCAAGCGGTGCCATGAGTTGCTTCTCGTGTCATAAACAACCATGTCGAAAGACACAGCTCGTGGTTACGGAAAAGATGTTAGTATGGTTAAGAAAGGTCAAATCATTGGCATGAAACAAGCAGAGAAAACATCTAAGGCAGGGCTCACCAACCTTTTTGAAAGCGAGAGCTACTTCTTGGGTACTGATCAATGTGAAGGGCTACCAGTTTCAAATTTCCTCAATTTAACTTTCATTATATGTTATCATTAATAATTAATAATATTCATCTATGTAAAGACACTGATTATGGCAACTGTTTCCGTGGAGACCAGCTAGCGCTGATCTAATATTTAAAAATAAACATTTTTTTATACATTATCGCTAACAAATTGATACCAATGCAATTGTGATTTTAAAAAAATTGCAACAAAAAATAAAAATAGATGCAGCTTACTGGTAAGTTGTTATAGTGAGCTATTTTTAGAACAGGCCCGCGGGCTACTCATATGGTTCTTGCGGGCTACCTGGTGCCCGCGGGCCCCATGTTGGTGACCCCTGATCTAAGGAGATTGCAGAAACTAGTAAAATTGGGTTAAGAACTGTCCAGCGCATTATTAAAAAGTGGAAGGATAGTGGGGACCCATCGTCTTCGAGGAACAAATGTGGCCGGAATAAAATCTGAGTGATTGTGATCGCTGATCACTTAAACGTTTGGTGAAATCAAATTGAAGAAAAACAACAGTAGAACTCAGGGCTATGTTTAATAGTGAAAGTAAGAGCATTTCCACACGCACAATGGTTCTGGGAGCACGAGACATAATTTTCACACATGGATTGGCCACCACAGAGTCCAGACCTTAACCCCATTGAGAATCTTTGGAATGTGCTGGAGAAGGCTTTGCACAGCGGTTAGACTCTACCATCATCAGTGCAAATTCTTGGTGAAAAATTAATGCAACACTGGATGGAAATAAATCTTGTGACATTGCAGAAGTTTATCAAAACAATGCCACAGCGAATGCGTGCCGTAATGAAGCAAAAGGCGGTCCAACAAAATATTAGAGTGTGTGACCTTTTTTTTTGGTGGCAACTTTTTTTTTGGCCAGGCAGTGTATGTACACAGAGTATATACTTGAACAGAAAAGCAGCAAAGGGTAAATACAAGAATACAACAGCCGGCAGTTTTAATAAGCAGTCTGACAGAAGTTCAGACACTCACATACAAATTTGAATCTGGGTATATGATCCCCCTCTTTGATCTTTGTCTATGTGTCCACCTGTCCATCTGTCTGTCGCCATCTGTGCTTGTGGTATTAGTTCATCTGTGAGGGTCAGTTTCTCCTTGATACACGAATTACATAACAGAAGTTAACAGAGAACCATTACAAACTCGAGCACACACTGGTCCCGTCAATGCTATAAACACTTCGGACGGGCACTAAGAGGCCCACACTACTCAGAACTCCCTGCCTCCCAATTTTCTAAATCCTGTTTAACTGATGTTGTTGTTTCACTCCCACACATTCCTTAAAAATGAACTCTATCAAAAAAGCTAGGTTTCTTCATTTTATTTACAAAATCTTGTCGTACAAGTAGGGGGAAAAAAAAGAAAGAATAGTTATACTTCTTGATAAGGTGTCATCTCAAAAACAGTTTGTGAACTATTAACCAGGGTAATTAAATATAATAGTCAGGTGAATTAACTAATAATAATTTAACCTTGAAAAACATTCCACAGTTCAAAAATGAAAGGTAAAAACCAACCTGACTCAATTAAAGACAGCTGAAGGGTTCACCAGTACGAACAAGAGAGAATCGGTGCTGTCAATATGACTCTTGTTCCACTGTGACCATATATGGCAACACTGCACATTTGGAAAACTGTCTTTCGTGTTTCTCCTCTGTCTGACTTAAATGAAAACCAGGTGATGCAAAGAGGCGTGCGACTTAAACATGACATCATCATCCCCAATCAATCTCTCTAACACTTTCTCTTTCGCGGCAGTGAAGTTGTGCATTCTCAAAGTCATTCACCGTGAAAGAGGCGAGGCTCGGGGGGTGTAACTTAAGCCGGTGAACACGGTCATGAGTGAGCTGTGCTCGTGATAAGTCCGTATAACTTGCATAGCAAATAAGAGAAAAATTACAGGTATGCAGTTTCATTTTTCATGTTACTGCAAGAACCGCATTTTAATGCCACTTAATCATCAAAGGACAACTAACTTCTTATTAACTGAAAAGTGCTCTCTTAAGATGAAAACCATCTCCACATGGTTCCTTGGCACAACTTCATTAAATGCATCTGCGTAAGATGTGAGAGTCTCCTGAATGTCCCAAATGTCTGTGTATATAAAAAGTCGCTCAAAGCTTTTAATTGTTAAGCTACGTTTGTTCAGTGTCGATTCTCACGTGCTTCTAACCAGTCTAAAACCTTGCTATAAACCCTGAGCTGCGGAGAAACAGACAGGCTGTGTGACTGCATTCACATGTGTGCTAAAAGTTGATTCATGGGGTGCAGACAAATTAGACAGAAAGCCCCTCCCACCTCGTTGAATCGTGCCACCAGTTCCTCCACGGCGTTACTTCGTTGAGTGGGCATGGTGGGCGCTGAGAGTGAAGCCTTGAGGTTTGCGTGACGTTTAGTTTGACATTCGGGACTGCCCAGGTCTCGGGTGAGGAAATAGAGGTAGTCCAAAGGGAAGACCTGCAGACAGACAGCACACTCTGAATGAATGGCTGGGATTGAAGTTTCATTACAGACTCTACTTACTACCACGTACTAATCTCCTCATCCAACCTCTTTGCTAAACCTCCCCACAATAAAACACTGCTGTACAATTGCACGTTCCTGTCTCTGCTTCCCCCTCATGTATATTTTATATAAAATCTCTTATACCTGCTGGTAAAGCTGCTGCTCTTGCTCTGTGAGGATGCAGGCGATCTCCTCGGGGAACTGAACAAGGTGGCGCAGCTCTGCCAGCTCCTTACTGATCCCGCTTACACTGGGCGGAAGAGTGCTGCTGCTGGTCATGCTGCTGGCCAGCTGACGCTCTGCATGCACAGATAAAGACAAGAAAAGATTTCGTCAGGGTATACATCAGCATCTGTCTGGCAATTTTGAGTAAAAGGAAGCTCTCAAAGATGAGAGCAAAGCAGAGAGCATGCATGCACGCACCAGTTAAAAGAAGGTATCACAGGAATGAGGGAGAGAGGAGGGATTAACAGTGAAACATTATCTTAACAGATACTTAACTTTCACTGTAAAAGCTTAAAAGCCTCGTTTTTCAGGCTTTCTTGTGCATGCCCCAAGTCTTGTGATCCATCAGTGCCAGTAAACTATACACTCTCTCTTCCTCCATCCACCGAGAGAAGCTCCACTTCAACCACGGGAAGCAAACACCACTGATCACCTGCCAAATCCTATGTTTGGATTTCAGTTAGGCTCATTAGTCTGTCTGTTTACACATATGCGTGCACACACACAAACCTGTCCTCATCTCTGCTAACAAAGGACTAATGGACAGTTCCTACAATGGTGCAGGAGCTGCCAGGTAGACATTCTGTACATTGTTGGGATGGATGCCACGTAAACAGAACTTGCAAGAGAAGTTTCACCTGTGTTCAGCTAAAAAACTGTCATTTTTAGTCATTGGGATAAGCTAACCTTCCCAAGCCTCCACGCTCCTACAAGTGCAGAAATAAAAATACTTATAACATTCAGACAAAAGCAAGGAGATGTCACCAATATCTGTATGGTTAAGGATGTTGGGAGGAAGACGCTAGAGTGAAATGTCTGCCACAGAATAGTGAGTTAATCAGCTTCATGTGTTGAATTAATGGGAATTAGATTGCTGACACTAAAACGTTGTGAAACCCAAGGAGATGTACTTGAAATAATGTGAACAGCAGGAGTTAGAAAGACTCTCTGGTCATTGTCAACTGTCATACACAGAAACCTTCCTACCCCCTCCCACAGTCACACTGATACAACACTGCGGATGCATACAGAAGCAGACGCACTCTTAAAGGTCGTCCTTGGTAACCCTTGAGATGTGCAACAGGTAGGCATGGCAACAGCAGCGGCTGCTCCACAGGAACAAAACTTGCTTATTTACACAGTTTGATTTGTGGATCCGGTCTCACAGCTTGTGTAATGAACTCACGGTGTGTGCGTACGTGTGTGTGTGTGTGGGATAAGAAGACGGACACACTAAGCATAGGAGACAAGGAGGAAGGAAGGAAAGCAGGAAGAAAGGATAAATAATTGAAACAATAAAATATAAAATAGCAAAGCAGGAAAATATCAGGTGAGTAAGAAAAAACACGGGCAAAAATACTTCGCATAAACAGTAAAACAGCAGGATAAAGGAAACAGGGGGGGATTAACAAAGCAAATGAAAGAAAGAAGACAGATAATCAAGGAAGTAAAATAGCTGGAAAGTTTTTAGTTTACATTGCAGAGCAAGTTGTAGCTATTTATCACAGCTAGAGAGAGCATAAACCACTAAATCCTTTAAATGTCCTACGGAGAGACAGAACCGCACGTTATAAATGATGGCGCGTTACACAGTAAAAGGCCTGAGCACATTTTTCAAAGACACTTGTGCATTTAATGAATCAGAATAGAAATAATTTGACAGGTGAAAAAGAAAAATGTGGCTTGAAGAGTCTGCTTACATAGATAGATTACGTATAAATAAATATTATCCCATTTTTAACATGCCATTTCACACAAATGCTGTGAAACAAAACAATTTTAACTTACATGAAAAGATCAGAAACTGAAAAGGCTGAATCTAGTCCGACGCCTACATAGCATAAATTCAATATGAAACTCGCTCACAACATCTGTCGTTGCTCAGGTTTTCTCTTCTTGTTGCCTCGTACAGATGTGCTAGAATACAGATACTTTTATATGCTCCATCTGAATGAACTGACCATAAACATCAGTTCCATTTGGTGACTTTAAAACGGTTAACTTGTGTTAAATTATTAAAATGACAGTGATAGTGTTTGTCGTATATATTCAATCTCCACAATTCTACCCCAGAAGAATTATTGCAAGCAAGCCTTGTGAAGTGGAAATTGAGACACTTCTCAAATTAGCTATATGAATTTCATGACCATGCAGTGTTCTCAATCATTCATTTATTCATCCCTTTAAACAAGACAACACACAGATGGACAAAGCTGTCAGCCAAGGGAGTGAAGGGAAAACAAAAAAAAAACGTCTTAAGAGATTCTGCAGAATTAATGAAACGCAAATGAGCATTAAAACGGGAAGAAACATCCAAACCGTAAAGAGGCGACAATCTTTGTTTTCTGTCAAAGTTATGGTCACATTTATTTAGCTTTATCGTCGAATTCTTCACGCAAAGCTGCACACATACTGTACTATGTCAACAGTGACCAAAAAAAAGCAACCGCGCGGAGCACTTACTCGGTGGAAGAAGGCTGTGGATTAGATTGGACTGAGGAAAATAGAGTGCTTACAAATTACAGATCGTAATCGTTAAGTTTGAGCAACACTGATGGGTAAAACTGTACATGCATCACGAGATCGAGAGAGCGCTAACACGGACTAAATGACCATGATGTCCCCTTGCATTTCATGTATGAGCTTCTTCATCTATAATGCATGAAGAATATAAATGTGTGTGTGTGTATACTGGTTTTTCCTATCTTTGTGGGGACCAAAATTTGAAATGTACTATACTTATGGGGACCGAAATCCTGGTCCCCACAAGTTTGAAGGCGTTTTTCAGACTCAAAGTGTGGTTTTAGTGTCAGGAATAAAATTGGGTTATGGTTAGGTTTTGGGTAAGGCTTAGGATAAGTGGCCAGGGAAAGCATTATGTTAATTAAATGTCTCCATTAAGATAGCAACACCCGACGTGTGTGTGTGTGTGTGTGTTTGCATTCTAAATACAGTACAAGTGCATGGGCTGAAGATCCTTTTCATGGTTAAACCTCTGTTTTAACAAATAAGCATGCCGCTGAGACATAATGCCTAAAGTGCCGATTATCCTTCTTTTGTTTGTTTTTTTAATATATTATTTCTAGTTTTGGCTTCTGCTTTAAGCCTATCAGGTTTATCTCACTTGTTTTATTTACATTTTGATTTTATCACATTTCCGTGCTGTGATATATTCTTCTTCTTCCTGCCGGTGAACAGCACTTTATTCAACCGTGGCTCTTTTAAACCATGCTCTACAAATAGACTGACTTGAGTTTGTGTTAGATACACCAAAATCAGACTTCCAGTTAGCATCAATAACAAAAAGTTAAATAAGTCGGTTTTATCACACATTTAAATTTAAACTTGATGCTTTAAACTTTTGTTATGTTTGCTGACCTATTTCGTTGTGCTCATCACTTTAACAATCTTATCAACCAGCACAGATTGATTACATGCAGTGAGCACATGCTTCGAGAGCTTCGCTCCAATGCAAACCAAAGCAACGCGAGGAAACGCTTGTCCAAATAGTCAATCAACATGAAAAGAAACGAGAGAAGCATTTCTTGAGTGAATCACGTTTATTTATACTAACCAAACAAGATGAACCTTGAACATTATTGTTTGCCAGCCAAGTGCATGCACACACACTGCATGTACTGTTCTCAGAAGTACGTTTAGAGCTGATGACAACTTCTCCATGTGCCCTACATACTTGAGCAAGCAGGTGCAGCACAAACAGCTTTGGTCTAAGGTCTAAGGCGGTTTGTGTTGCACAAACGTGTCCTATAAATATATCACCAATGTATAGAAAACCTGCTATTTTTTAAGTACTGTGCAAAAGTCTTGAGTTGCCGCTCTTTAAAAAAGAAATAATAATATCTTGCGTCTCAGGATCCAGACTTTCTTGTAATTTTTAAGTGGTCTTGATCAATAACTCTCCTGACTTTCTGAAGGTCTTTTAAAGATTTTGACAGCATTTTTCACTACAGTACTTGTACCTGATCATTTTGGGGGTGTTTATTGTTTATTTCTTATTGTTTGTTAATCCAAAGTACTTAAAGAACCAATTTTAAATTGTTTCCTTAAGCACTTTAAGCACAAGAGGCATAAAATAGGGGTTTTGCACCATCGAAGTAAAAACTTGTCATAGCTTAGCACGGTCTGCAGTGTGTCCTTAAAAATATTTGTGGAAACTGGAAAAGCAGAGGACAAAAGAAGCAGCAGGCATGAAAAAAACAAAAACAGCATCAACAGCAGCTGAACAGTTTCTGAAAGTCATGCCCAAACTCTCATCAGAATGAAAGAGCGGCTGTCAAGAAGGCATTCTTAAGGAAGATAACCTGGGAGAAAAGGTTGAAGTAAGCTATATTATATAAGAACTGGACTAAAAATCAGTGGCAACAGGCCTGATGCTGTGATGGATTCAAATATGAAACGTTTGTTCAAATAGTCAAACAGTAATTGCCAGTGAGTGTCTACAACCATCTGTAAAACATGGAGGAACTGCTACTGGTTCAATTTTGAAATGTATTCAATTATGACTGCAGAAAAATACAGTCAGATTCAATACCATGTGGAAAGCCTCTGAATTGACTATCATCCCAAACAAAATGGCAATTCAATGAAAGCATGCATGGATTTAAGAAAAAACTAAGAAAAACACACACACACGGTGAAATATTATCAGGCCTCCGCAGAGTTCATACGTCAACATTATTGAAGCATTGTGGGATCATCTTGACAGAGAACCGATCAAAAGGCATCCAACAAGCTTTGACTATCCTTCAAGAATCCTGGAGAACTATCCCCAAAGACTACTTAAAGAAATTACAAGAAAGCTTGCCTCAGAGAGTTCAGGCTGTGTTGAAGAAAAAAGGTGCTCATGCAAAATATTGACGTTCGAGCTCGTTAGAACTGTACAACTGTATATCCATGTTTGTTTGCACAAGTTTAAATAAACCGTTGCTCCAATTTCCCATATCCTATCAAAACATAAAGAGATGCAGAATTAACTCTTTTGACTTTTTGCACAGAACTGTATCTGCAAGAAACCTTAAATTCAATGGTCTTTGGTTTAATTACTGGCTTATCAGACCTTGAGTCCATGATATCAAGATATTCCACTGCTTTTGCATATACACATGAAAATACACAGATGTGAGCCTGAATTCACACTAGAAAAATCAACAAGCAGTAGTATACAGTAGTACAGAACAAACTAACACTTGCACAGCAGCAAACATAAACACTCAAGAATAAACAGTGCAAGTACTTGGAATTCACCGCTGCAGTAAAATTCACAGACACACCGCAGCAGCAGTAGTGAGCACTGATCTGTCTGACTGCTGGCTTATCAGGGAGTATACTGCTGGGATCAGATATGAACTCTCTTACACAAAAAGAATGAAGTGCAAATGTAAGTGTAACATTCAGTGAGGACTAGGAAAAAAACAAAAACAAAGCTAAAGTTCAAGCTAATCAAGCAAATAGGTCCATAAAGTTACACCGTCTTAACTGATGTTGCTTATTAAAACTTTCCTTTATATAGGAGGTAATTGTGTTACCTGACAAGCACCACAAGAGAGAAAAACAAACCTCGGACTAAAAAGATATGTGGCGAAGTGTTTACTTTAAGAATCAATTCAAAGTCACCCAGATTTCTGCAGCTTCTCATACGTCAAAATGCAGAATACATTCTTCAAAAGGTTGGCATGAGCTGTCAAATGTTTAAATAACACAATGACTTTTTAAAAACTTGAAATCAGCTTTTTTTTACTGCCCCCTGTCTCAATTTTGTGACAACAACCAATAACAGTTGGTCATTATCACACCTTGAATTTAAGGAGTCTTGTTATACAAAAAGCCTGACTTGTGTTTAGTGACATACACGTTCACTTATCAGTAAGCAATTTAATTTAATTTCATATATAAATGAAAACATGCCTTTGAACAGGACACAAGTGGCACGTACCTCACACAATAAAACCACAAGACAGTTGCACTGCTGAAAGTGTACGCCTGCGTTCTGCACCAATTAGAAAGCAAGAACAGAAGTAGTAATAGCAGCCACATGAGATTCTCTAGGCTTTAAAATGACTAATAATGAAACCTAAATAATTAAGTAAAGTAATAAAGGAACACGTCCGTTGCTGACAACATGTCACCAACTCGATATGATACAATGAAGTATGAAAAGTCAATCAGCAGTAAATGAGCATGTTCTCTCTCAACACCTGAATGAAGACGGAGGATCTGAATCAGACACAAAGCACATGCAAAACTGCATTTTCACTGTGCTCCGCTGAGTCACTGAAACCAGCAGAAAGCCACAATTTCTCTTCTTAACTGTGTGAAGACAGAGCTCTGCACTGCAACTCACATTTCCACTACTCACTGATCATCTTGAAGTCCATTCTGTGAGAGTGCTTCATGGTTGCTAGCTACAGCTGGCCACGCTGCCTCCCACACTGACAGCTCAGTGCCGGGCTGACCGAGGTACACTCGTCCACATTTGAGCCGCCAGTCCCGTCTCTCCTGCAGCTGCCTGTGTGCTCTCTCTCTCTCTCTCTCTCTCTCTCTCTGTCTCTCACTCTCTCTCTCTGGCTTTCTCTCTCACCTACTCCATTTCTAACTTGACCTCTCTCTAACTAACGCTTTATCTTTCTCTCCCTCTTACTTTCTTTCAGTCACTCAGCTTCACTGCGTGTCCTCATCACCAAAGCGGTCTTTCCTCGTTGTCTCCTGACTACACGCACTTCTCTTTTCCTCTCACTCTCTCGCTTGCGCTCTCTCTTATTACACACAATCTCTGTTTCTCTGTGTCTCCCACCCCCTCTTCAATGACACTATACATAGTTCTCAGCCATGCGCTACAGTCAGACCCAGCATACTATCCCACTACTCTGTCATAAATCATACACCCATACAGATCATTAAAAACTTGGGAAATCTACACAGCTGTGCTCCCTTTTATGTCCTTTCCCCCTTATTAGGTAAAATTACTTCACTCTTGTTGCATTAATGAATTGACAATTTATCCCGGCCCCAATAACGAAGCAGTATTTTAACTTTTTTAAAAGTAAAAAAAATTAATGACTGTGCGTGTATCATGTCACAATAGGAATGTCAATGTATATTTAGCTGTAATGGGCATACAAACAATATGCATTTTTGTAATCCTTGAGAGTTCCTTTCCCGTTGATTCCCCACCACATCTGCTGTCAATGGGTCTTAAAAGCAACACAATGTACAATGACGACAGAGAGGAAGAAAGAAAATGAAAGAAGTAAGGAGAAAGAAACACCAACATTGAGCTAGAAGGATGGCAGCCTGTAAACTAAAGCCACTTACTTCCTTCTGAGCAGTACAACGCAGGAAATGATCTCAAGAAAATCACTTTAAACAGCCCCCACTTAGAGCTGACATAAATATGGCTAAATCCCACTGGTCTTCAGCTGATTTTTTTTTTTCTTTTTTGAGTCTGTATGCTTTAAGAGGAAAAAGAACTGCAGACATAAACATTTAGTGCCAGGATTACACATACACTATTTGAAGAGTTACACCTACTTCACAGTCGTGAAGGACCGCACATTTAATTGCAGTGTGTGTGTATATGTAAGGAATATATTTTGTTTTGACTTCATTTACACAACTTGCTAGCATTAAGAGGAGGCATAAATACATCAGACATCACCAGACTACTGATTTAACACAGCCATGATAATGTGTAAACATATTTAAAAATTATATCTAAATCTAGTAGCTGTAACAGACAAGCGTACACTTGAAGCCCACTAATAAAGCAATACATAATAATAAAGCTTAATGACAGAACTTTCATCTCTGCAAACCCAAGCTGTGTGCGTCAATCGAGCATTAAATCATAAGACAATTTGGCACAAGCCTGTTTTCTGCTAAGGCAACACTTCAGTCAAGCCCGTGGATCTAAGAAGCCTTCTTAAACAATGCAGGATAAAAGCAAACGGGGCTAAAGTGAGGCAAGAGTTGTGTAGGACGAGTTATCTGCTGAATCAGGATGTGAGAATGAAAGTGACTCATCTGCAAGCCCGGGTTCGGTGAAGAAAAGCACCTTGCGATCCGTAGCTCTGTGGTTTTCAAATACTTTTGTGAATTGTGGTTTTATTTTGTCATTTTTGAAAGCAATTGCACTGGAAACATGCAATCTGTGCATGAATGCCTAATCAAAGTCAAAGCTCTTGTTCATTTATTGGCATTTTACTCCTGCTGCTGAAGTGGAATGAGAAATTCTGACTGATCTCATTTCTGCCTTGGAACCTCATTCAAATCTCTCCATAGACTCCAGTGTAGCAATCTTACATTTCTTGTACTCTGAAGCAGATTGAAAATGGTACAGATATAAAGTAACATCTTAGCTCGTAGCATGGGTTAGCTCCGGAATTTCAGAAGCACATACCGTATAGCTTCCAATAGTAGCCCCGGCGTTTATTCAAAAAATTATTTGGCCGGCGTCTATTTGTTGTGACATGTTTTCAAATCTCCAAATCCGAGGGCATGGTCCTCAGCCGGAAAAGGGTGGAGTGCCCACTCCAGGTCAGGGACGAGTCCTTGCCCCAAGTGGAAGAGTTTAAGTATCTCGGGGTCTTGTTCACGAGTGATGGGAGAAGGGAGCGGGAGATCAACAAACGGATCGGTGCTGCGGCTGCAGTATTACGGACGCTGCATCGGTCTGTTGTGGTGAAGAGAGAGCTGAGTGTAAAAGCGAAGCTCTCAATTTACTGGTCAATCTTCATCCCTACCCTCACCTATGGTCACGAGCTGTGGGTAGTGACCGAAAGAACGAGATCGCGGCTACAAGCCCTTCCTCCGAAGGGTGGCTGGCCTCTCCCTTAGGGATAGGGTGAGGAGTTCGGCCATCCGGGAGAAGCTCAGAGTAGAGCCGCTGCTCCTCCACATCGAAAGGAGCCAGTTGAGGTGGTTCGGGCATCTGACAAGGATGCCTCCTGGGTGAGCAGGCATGTCCCACCGGGAATTCCCGGGGCAGACCCAGGACACGCTGAACAGATTATATCTCTCGGCTGGCCTGGGAACGCCTTGGTGTTCCCCCGGATGAGCTGGAAGAGGTGCCTGGGGAGAGGGAGGTCTGGGCATCTCTGCTTGGGCTGCTGCCCCCGTGACCCTGCCCTGGATAAGCGGAAGAAGATGGATGGATGGATGGATATTTTCAAACCCAGTGTTTATTAGAAACGGGGGTCAATAAGAGACAGGCTACTACTAGCAGATATACAGTAATCATATATGTGCATTTTCATATATCAAACATCAACAATGCTTGGCATCAGCTGATCCGGCGTCAAGCTTCGCACGTTTCATAAAGACAAGCGCCACAAAACATAAACAACTGCAACTCTAACTACCAGCATTCTCAGCAGTGCCCTCCATTGGTCTGTATTCCACTTTACCTGCATGTTAGCAGCATAAACCGCCTTGTCCATACCCTTCAGCTTCCAATTCCAGTATTTGTGTTTATAGGTGTCACATGTTTCCCCTCACAACAACATGGCTGTCATGGGGCTTAAACACACACCAACATTTGCAGTTGCATTTATCATTTTCAAAATGGTTCTCTCACTCTGCCTCTAGAACCAAATGTTGATGCAACAGAAAAACATAACACATTTATACAAATATGTCTGAGGAACGAGCGATACCCTTTAATTTCTTTAGAGCGACAGTGGCGTGTAAATAAGCCTTCCACAAACACACCACCTTTCAGCACCCATAGGAAAACTAAGAATACACCAAGGCTAATCCAGCAATCATGCTTTGCAATCGTTGAGAGCGTTTGTAACAGACACGCAGAACAAATTTCGAAATAAATAATCTGCATCTAAAATTCTAAAATTGTCGTGCACATATAGTCTGAATATACCAGGAACAGTAAGCTTCTCATAAGCTCGATCTTTAATTCATCGGGTATGAGAACCATACTTTAAATATAAACATATAGTTAACACACAATGTGCATAAGAAATTAATTAAGGAAATAATCTTGTAATAAATATGGAAATATGTCTGCATAGGTCTGCATACAGTTACATAACTTTGATTGTAAAGCAAAGACCATAAAGACCAGAATCAGGTTAGAGCACTGAAGAGAGGAACAATACCAAAAATGGTAAGAAAGCAATAACAACACCAACACTATCCAAGTTTGAAACTTAACGCAGAACTTGCCCAAACTCGGGATAATAAAATGTCTTTTATGACATCAGATAATCACTTTAGCCTTCACGTCTTTAAACCTGTGCCCTGACAAAATGTCAGCTGGAGGAGTCAGTGCCTTACCCAGGGTCAGTTTTACAGTATAAAGACCACTTTGGTCTTTTCGATTCAGCAATCCTTACTTCTAGGCTCGTAAGTGCTTCAGAGCTTTTAAAACAGGAAAACTACAGCATGTGTTTGTTACAGGGACATCATCGGCTCGGAACTAAAAATAGACTAAACTCTAAATATAAAATCATTCAAATTAGACTCAATAAATTACATCACAATAGCAGCACATGCCTATTTAAAAAGCACAATAAGATGGCTATGGGTAACTAACTTTGTTGCTTGATTATACATTCTACAAGTTTTGACGGGTGGGGGTTCATGCTATGCGAGAGCAAGACTTCCAAGATGCCATGTGTGCGCGTGCCTGGCTCAATTCTGTTTCCTGTAACACCCATTAGAACAGAACAGTGTGTCACGTTAAAGATATGCACAGTGTAAGCGTGCGTCTGTGTGCAAATGTGTGTTGCCTCAAAAAAGCTGGCCTGACAAAAACAAATGCTTTATTATTAATATTAAGACGACTGCGAGCAAATCAAAAAGAAAGAAACAGAAAAATGTGTTTGCATACTTGTGTGTGCATCTGAGTGTGCGTGTCTCCTTGATCCTGACAGAGACAGCCTGTCCGCTGTCTCACTGCCAGTGGAAATTAATGACAGTATTGGCTTACATTTAAGTCATACGTAACATCTCTGCAGAGAAGGTAGACAGACAGCTGAACAACGGACCAACAACCTGTCTGGCTGCACAATGAAGTCATGTGGAGGCTGAAGAAAAAGGGCAGAGAGAGTGAGAGAAAGAGGCGAAACGCTATATGCACGATGGAATTTAGCTTATTGTCTTATCTTCACACAAATGACATTTAAATTTACTCCTCAAAGCATTTAATGGGCACAGCTTGATGATACTCTGCTGCATAAAAAGCTGTAATGTAAGTGTAGCATGCTGTGACTCCTAAGCTTTCCAGGGGAGCAGCGCAAGCATGTTTGAAGTGCATATCGCCTCTTTTCAGATAACCTGGCCTGTGTGTAATGAGCATTGTGTAGACTCTGTGATGTCTGCAAGTTTTTCCTTCGTTCATAAACCACTTGAGCACGAGTGTATCTAAATTAGAGAATAGATGAGAAAGAGGGAGACGGTGAGGGCTATGTGAAGGGAGAGAACACAGCAAGGCAAATAAAAGAGAATGGAAAGAGGAAAAGGCCAACCACTGGGATCAGCTACAGACCCCAACTTACCCAGATCACGCTCTGGATAAGGAATCATGTGGGAAAAGTGCAGCGAGGAGGAAAACGAGGGGAGCAATAGACCGCAGGGAATAATGAGAATCCCAGAAGTTCCCGCTTCACTTGGGATCCAATTTGTGCACCTCTGTTTATTATCTTATGAGCAGAAATAAGAGCCAATTATCCTATAATGTTGAGACAGGTGTCAAATGAATGGAAATCTCAATAGAAGTGTCTTAGTAAGGTGATAGACCACCACATGCTGCCAGAACAGCTTCAGAGTGCACTGGAACAGATCCTCCAAGTCTCTGGAGCTCCACTGGATGGGTGACCACCACTCTTCCAGAGGATACTGCCTCATTCTGTGTTTTGATGATGGTGGACAGCGCTGTCAGTCCAACATATTCCACAGTTCTTTGTTTGCATTGAGATTATGATTGCAAATAGGATAGCATTTATGTCACTTTGTTTTCGTACTTCTCCAACGTTTCTGTGGGCGTCTCATGCCCTGTGGATGTGGGCATTGCCATTATAGCATGTTTCATCACAGCATAAAGGTGATCACTCAGAACAAGTAGGAAGAGTGGGATCAAACCATGCAGGCAAAAATGTCCTCGACAGCATCATTTCATTTCATTTTTTCCTTTAATGTGTCGTCTGTCTCTGTATTTAAGATGCACATATATCACATAAAGATATTTTCCCTAGATTACATGCATGCAAACAACAGCATGAAGCCTACCTTTTAAGACAGCGTGGCTGTTGGGGCACTGGGGCAACGGGAAAAGGAGTGCTGTGCGAGCACCAAGCACGAGTGTGGCCTCTAGCAGTGCTCCAGTTAGCAGGGAACCCAACTTCGTCTTCTGGTTACAAGACCGATAAAACCTGCAAATAAAGTTTGTTTGCAATTTTAATCTAAATATCTCACGTTATATCCAGTCTGTAATTTCCAGAGTATTAAGATTACATAACTGAAGGTAAAATATGTAGTATTTTCATGCGTATATGTATAATTTTGAAGACTTGGGTATGCATGCAACAGACAAGTAGCGCCATTATCAGTTAATCTGTTAGCAAAACTCTTACTAGTTGATAGCTTGACCAATTAAGAACTAGAAATTAATAAAATCTTTTCTACAGCACAAGATTTTGCCATCAGTTATGTTCATACGTCTCACATGCAGAATAATTTCCCTCATAAATTCTCTTGATTTTGTAAATTTTATCATTTTGTGGTCTCGATCATTTCCCTTAGGACAAATTTTGTTTTTAAACGGGACATTTCAGACAAAAAAAATACATAACTATCCAAACCTGGGGGTGTATGATGTATGACAGTGCTGAGTATTAATGTATGGCTTCAGATGAAGGCTGGCTGGGCTGTTGCTGATTAAGTCCACTGGCCAGAGAGACTCCCTGAGACAGACACGTCCAGGGCACAACAACAGGAGCTTTTTGGCAGGATGAATCAGGTTGATCTCCTCTCTTTCCTCCACATAGTTGTTCACCTATAAAGGAAACCATTACCAAAATGGTCACTTGCAAAAAACTAAAAGTGGAAACACCTCTTACATATGTCCAATAAGCAAATCTAAACAGGGTTGGCTTTTTCACATACAGTGCTTACCAACTTTATTAGACCAACTGTTATTAAAAACAAAACAAAAAAACATTTTTTTTTAGAAATCTGGCAAAAAATTGTTGAAATCTAAAAATTATAATATTATTTATTTGGAAAATAAAATTCACATCTTTACACCCAAATTTGAGCTGAACCTCTCAGAAATTAACCAAGCATAACATTCAACCACTTTTTAATGTTCAGGGATGGAAGTAAATAACTATCATTTTAACCAACTATTTGACAATACATGTGTAACAACATTAATTATATTTTATGCTGGTGGATTGACTAAATTGCCCATAGGCACAAAGGCGAGAGTGAATGTGAGTGCGATTGGTCATCTCTGTTTATGTGTTAGCCCTGCGACAGACTGGCCACCTGTCCAGGCTGTACCCTGCCTCTCGCCCTAAGACAGCTGGGATAGGCTCCAGCGCCCCCACCCACCCCCACGACCCTGAAAAGGATAAGCGGAAGGAAGGAAGGAAGGAAGGAAGGAAGGAAGGAAGGAAGGAAGGAAGGAAGGATGGATGGATGGATGGATGGATGGATGGATGGATGGATGGATGGATGAACCTTCAGGAAGTTGAATATACATAATGAGTACTATATGAAGTGGTAATGTCAGTCACCTTTAACAACCTTGAAAACCCTTGTATGCGCTAATGGAATACAAAAGATGAAAAAAAATGTACTTAATCCGGTGTCGTTGCAGAGTATTGCATAACATTTGAATTAAAGGTCACTATCATGAGTTTCTTCGCCATAGTCATTCTTAGAAGCAATTTCTCTTCAATGAAAAGAAAAAATCAGAGCTTCAAAAGAAATAATTAACTGAGAGAACTGCCATGGAGGCACAAAACAGATCGGAAGAAAGGGAGGGAAAAGACCTAGGCAGAGTGAGACAGACAGATATGTCGTATATAGAAAAGGGCAAATAACAAGGAAGATGGAGAGGAGACGGCTGGAGGCAGCTGTGAAGCTTCACTCGGTGAACATTTTGACCTTTATTTCATGCTCTTCTCAGAACAAAATCCGTCTGACTTAAAGGAAACAATTATCAAAAAAAATATCAATCGTTATTTGTCCTTGTGTGAACCTGCACGGGGACTCTGCTGGCACAAAGATTTCGTGGCACTGTAAACGGGCGCTCATGCTGAGGATGGATATCACAAAATGGGGCAAAAATAAATCAATACTTCTGGCAGAGTGGGGAATGAGCACAATACAAGTTTAATCAGGACATATTCCTCGAGAGTATGATCATTACCCAAAAAGAGCAAGGTTGTGCAAAAGCTAACGTCTACACAAATACTAGACACTGACTGGCACTGAAGTGGCATAATATGCACATGCACAACCGTGCCTATTATATCTGGGTGGGATGGGTTTCCTGCATGGGGTGTAGGCCTAGCTGTTGTCAGATCTGGACCATCCCCAGGGAAAGGAGACATACCAGCCTGCACGTTTAGAGCGTCAGAGTCAGGAGTAAGAAACACAAAGGAGGGGGGGTCACACACAAACGCGCACACGCAGGCGTGTTAGTGTAATTACCAAAAGCCTAAACTTTAAACAACATGTTGGAGGGAGAAAAAAAAAAAACTGACATTAAACATATTTGAGCTAATCGCCTCTCCCATTTTTTCCCCTCTTCTTATCTGACATTTCTCATAAAAGACCTTCCTTTACTGGCATCTAGAGACTGTGCATGTCCACCGAACAGACATTAAGTCTACTACTTTAAAAGGGTAGTTTGTCCCATTGAACGCTGTGTTTGACCCAGGTCAAGCACAGCGCTCGTGCCTTTTAATATTTATTCTGCTTTTTAAAACGGTTGAATTTGAGTTAATTAAAGCTTGATTTTTTTTTTCTGTTTCTCATCAGTAATAAACATTCATGGGCAGAGAAGTTTTGCTTATAGTAAACACTGCATGAATGCTCCAATACTGAGTATCAAAGCAAGAGAAATGCCAGTGGGCCAAGCAGCTGCAAATAGAAATACGGACTACAGAATTACATCTATAAACCGTTTAGAGGCGCAACTGATTCAAAGAGTCAAAAAGAAAGTACATTATTTTGATAATCAGTTATCAAAGTGTTTCTTTTGTTTGTCAGAGTTCTCCAATGTGAGTATTTGATCCTTTTATTAGTCATAAAAGCCTTAAATATGTTGTTTTGAACCTTTCATAAGCCATAACAAAACATTTGATTAAATCACCAAAGATGTGGCCTCATTTTCATGGATGGATCCAAGGATTTCTTTTTATTGTGTTGGATATTTTTTTTCCTGGTATTCTCCACTCCTGTAAAATATCTGTAAAGCAACCAACTGTTTTAAGACTTTTAAATATAACTTGCTGTGATAATGAATAACCCCCGTCTATAACAGCTTTTGAGAAAGACCAAAACAATGAACCCCAGACTAAACAATGGTCCATAAGTCTAGTAGCTCTTTCAGACACAAGAAGAAAGTCAAGGTAATCCATTATGTGGCGATCACGTGGGGCTACTTCAAGTCTGTTCTTCTCCAGTAATACTTAAGGTTTTAGTAGCACAACAGACCTGAAGATTGGAAACTAACAAAGTAAGAAAAAGAGTGCTTGTAGCATATCCGTGTGCTAAAGTGAGCTCAACTTCAGAGGACACTGCAGGGAATCTGCTGCTGCGTTTGATCGACACAGAGCAGCTGTCCTCGCACATACGCATCACACACATCCATACAAATAAACAAAGTCATTTTCAAACTTCAGGCAAACACATGTGGGGAAAGAGGCTGCATTTCCAGCTAAAAAGGAAGCCCCCCTCCTTCTTTTTTTGAGGCTAAACTCCAATAACTACAGGCACATGTTTCTTCATACTATAGAACACTACTGAGATTGTCATTCAGCCAGTTAGTTGTCGCTAATGTAGCATTGTATCTCATGTTACACTGTGCGTGAAATGCTAATGACTTAAGCTCAGTTTAGGGGAATTGTGAGTGCCACAAGTGGATGCACCCACTCAGCTCCCATGGACATAACATATCATCAGTTTGGCTGATTGCCTTAAAAGTAACTGCCTACAGTTTGGCATATGAGCTGTATTTTGGGCCATTCTGGGCAAATCTAACTTAAATATAATGCTTTAAGTGCTCAACTAGAGTAAAAATGTGCTGCATAGGATTATATACTGTATTTATGAAGTATCCTTTAAGATATACAATTTAAGTTGAGTTGTACCATCTTACATGATGGTGTTTCTACATTCCTGGACATTTGGAAAGCATGGACTCAAAGTCATTTGTTGCTGCCACTTCCTGTATGGCGTCAACCTACCTTCTAGCAGTACGGCGACCAAGGTTAGCTCCTGACAGCTGACATTTCCTTCATACCTTTCTCTTAGATAGATGGTTTCCTTTTCACCTTTGAGTTCAACTGCTACAAAATGGCATCACCGATGTGACAGTTCGGTTCTGGCTATGATCCTATGAGCATGTTTGTTTGAGCCTTGCTGACGTCCATACACCTTAAACCGAGGACAGGGTTCAACTGTGTGGTGCTTATAGTGGTTTCAACAGCTAATTGGGCATATTAAGAAAATAAAATTACACCTGGCATAAGCTCTGAGTTCAATACAACCTTCAGAGATGACTGAGTTTCCCCATTTAGTCCCATTAGCGCCCTGCTGGGTAATTTCTCTGCCTGGCAACAGCCATTTTGGGAATGGATTAGCAAGGAGCACTGCAGGGCACCACACAGACTACTGAACTTTGAGCTGGAATGCACACAGTCAAAGACACACGTATGCAAACGCATGCTAAAATGCAGACACGCAAACCCATTGTGACTCATGCCCGTGCCGTAATGTATATCATGCCAGAGACATACAGTCATGTATGAGCACGCTGGACACTGAAGAGGCTCATGCAATCCCTTTGAAATCCAAACTATCCACATCTTGAACTCTTTACTTTGATCTCTCCGACCAATCAGACATGCACACTCACAATGACACCCCCTGCCCTCTTTCAACAGTGTCTTTCTAGCAGTGACACCAATGTGTGCGTACACACTCCTCTGCAAATACTTATGTTTATATATTATTCAAAGTTTAGGTATTGAGGCACAACACTGCTCAGCTGCCTAATGCAAAATGGCACAGAAGTCGGTGCGACTGTATATTCCAATTGCCTTTCCACCATTTCCATATATGAGCACACACACACTTGAATCTGGTAATGATATCATGCAATTAAACACAAGTGTACACATGGGATTAGACAAACCACTGTAATAGTACCGTGCCCCCCCCCCTCCCCCCCTCCCCCAGACGCACTCTCCCACGAAGCTGACATTCAAGGAACAGAAATGCATCATTCTGTCTTAAATCTACTTTTAGAAGCATCCTGGAGGGTCTAGGTTAGTTGAGGTTAGCCGGGGAAGGGGGGGGCTGTTATTCTGGGTTAGGTCACTGGAGATATGTCTTAACCTTTCCCTTCCTTTGACATTTTCCAATACAATTAAAGGAAAAATGTAGGTGTTTGTTGACAACGACTGTTTCTTGTAAACACGACCGATTTCATGATTGATAAATACATAAAAACAAGCTAATCAGTACATGCAAAGTATCCAACATAAAACCTGAGTTTTCAGTTCGTTCTATTATCTTATGAGGATTTTAATATCAAAATTAGAATCTACCCCTTTCCACAGTAAAGATGAGCATAACTACATTGTATTTCTTCTCTTTCATTTCATATTAAAGCAGCCGTGAGTTCTTAAACTGCTTAACAAAAAGTGCCCAAAGCAAAACTAAGTAAATTAGAAGCTATTTATTCTTTTTATATAAGTGAAACTTTACTCAGAGTTTGTGACTTGAAACACAAGGAACAAAAAGGCATAACATACAGAAAGCATCTCTTTTTACAGATAAATTATATAGTATAGTATGTACCTTTAAATATAATAATAATAATACAATTTTAGAAGAAAAAGCACTGTAACTAAAAAAAAACTTTTTTTAAACAAATTGCCCCCCCAAAAAAGACTTCACCAAGCACAGAAATGAATGCAGTAATTCTCTCAATATCCTCAAAGTCATTCTTGAAATACTACAAATAACTACAAGTTTTATATGTAGCACAGCCTAATCTTCCACAACTCAATCACATGATTTTGGACTGTGTGTTTGCTTTAATGCGGCAAAAGGGGAGCCGAAGAAGCTGGAACACGTGAAAACCTGCCCACCCAACGCGACGAAAACATTTAAATCAACTGGGCCTAGTCTATTTGAAAGCAAGGTGAGGGGCGAGTTATGGACAGCAGCTCTTCTATCTCAGCACAGGGACACTCTAACCCCACCCTCCCCAGGAAAAGTGTAAACCAAATCAAAGGACATAAACCAAGCAAACCCAAACATGCCAAGATGACGTCCCTCCACTCGGGCTGAACATGTGATAAGGTGCAAACGTGTTTCTTACTCTCCAATCACCGGTGCAGATTTATGTGTATGCACATATCACGCCATCCTCTTTATCCCGGCAACCTCTAATCCTGGTTTGTATCACTAAGAAACTCTCCGAACTGTCCTGCTCTGTTCTAACCTTTCCTGCCATTACTGTCTCCAGAAGGTAATGTTTGCTTTCCTGCGCCCTGAGCCTGGACAGTCTCACAACTGACTGAGTGCCGTGCTCACTTGTGTGTACATTTGTGTCTCATTTTTGGGTACAAGCTCCAAATAAAAGTTTCTTGTTTTACGTATTTTTAGAGTGCTATGCATTAAATGAAAAATGCAGGCTCTATAAAATGTTAATGTTCATTGGCAAAAATAACCAAACATACAAGTGTGAACGACACACATCTGATTTTCAGCAGGTCTTCCTTGCTTCTCACTTCAAGCCCTGGTATACTTTCAAGCACTCTTACACATAAAGTGTGTTTATTTCAGTGACGTTCAAGGACACTGGGGATCAGGCCTAACATCGTCGGATATCCTGAAGTGGCATCTGTTTCTCAGTCTCGTCTTTTCTTCTTGCTCATGCTCAGGAGCCTCCCACTTCTTTCTTTCAAAGCTGAACCCATTTTTTTTTTTTTACTTTAAAGCAGGAAAGCACACATCATGCTATTAAAATCTGGCACTGGACTAGACAGTTTTTTCTTTGCTTTATTTATTTTTTATTTTGTCATCAGCATAATAGTGCAACAACTGAAAATGGGCCTTTGTAGATATGCAATTAAAAATCATTAATAATTTAGATTTCTGTTAACCATAAATGTCCATTTACAACATTTCTGATCAATTAAATGTGATTGCGTCTTTCAAAAAAAAAAAAAAAAATGTATCTATGTGGGCGCCGGACTCTGAAGTGCTGTTGTTCATGTTTGTTTTATAAGTGTGCGCTCGGTTCATAGTGGCTGAGTATACATGTATTGACTCTATGATCTGTGTATTTATACTTCTGAACAAACACACGTCCAGCCTGCAAGCTCATCTTTTGAAGAATAAGTGTTTAGACTGGAGAATCCTGATGTCTGAGTCCGAGTATCTGCTTTGAGTAAGACAGTAGACTCCATACTTTGGCCTACATAAACACAGAATCTCTTGAGAAACTCTCACTTATCAAAACATGCAAAGAAGAAATTAGAAATCAAGTGCAAGCAGACTGGTCGGGGGGGTGGCAGGAATGCATTCATATAGTCAAGCACCTGCAACGCAATAGAGACAAACGACTTGCTGCACAGAATCAGAACTGAGCATTCATGAGCTTCCACTTATTTTTTCATGCACTATCTTGGTCTCGTGATTACAAAACGTCGACGTCAACCACATTAAAAAAGATGAAACTGGAGACAACGGGAATGTGCGGTACATCAGAAGCACAACGAGGGCCAGACTGGCAGCAGCATCCGCTCAGTTGACACAGAAGATATAACTATAGGTCAGTGGTTCAGCGGGAGGGTCATCCTGGGTTAAATTCATGCAATACTGTTCTGTCACTGTAATGTGGGTGTTGTAAGCATGTGGGTATTTGGTATCCCACAAAAAGGAAAATAATTTCAAGGGATTCCCAATCCCCACTGACATTCCCTTTGATTGTTACAAGAAAAATACAACTGTGATAACAACAAAAATTAAAATATAGTCACAAGAGGTATATATTTGAACTCAAAATACATTTAAATCTGTTTCATAACAGCCCATTAGTCATGAAATACCACAAGTAATGCCACTTGCTGCTATTAGATCCCTAAGTTGTGTAATCAGGTTTCAGCATCCCATACAGCGTCTGAAAGCCTGGTTGTACAAGGCAGAAGCATAAAAAGGTCAAAATGATAGGAAGAAAACAATTAGAAACATCTGAGGGGAGGTTTGTCAAAACAGGAAGCGAGGCTCAACAAAAAGCAGGAGAGGAATTAAGAAAACGACCAGGACAAGATTAAGTGGAAGAGGAGGCGAAAATGAAAGAGGCAAAAGAAATGAGGGGAAAGGATACAAAAAAAATAAAATAATAAAATGAAATGAAATAAGACAGTGGTGCAGGAAATACAACAAGGGAGGTGAAAAAGAGAAAAACACAGGGGAGCACAACACAGGAAATGGAGCGGCACGGCCAACGGTGACTTGAATCATAATCCCCCCGTTGAATTTCACAAGGAGTAGTTTTACCAGAGATCCAAGAGTTGGGCCCACCTCCCAAGCACTGCCTCACACCTCTAACAAGCTTAGGGTATTATAGTGTGTACTTTGTGTTCAGAGTTGAGAGCACTGGAAAATGCAGAGTGATGGGCAAAAACAAAAAAATAAATCAAAAACTATGGGCACGGTATTTTACTAGAAACTGAAACAAAATGGTTAACATGAACTGAAATGCAGCAACTATAATAACATGCTGCACAGATTATACGTTTGTGCTTGCACTTGCTGGTCATCCTTTAGGGTCATGCAAGAATAAAAGAAGACAAAACCAAGGAAACGAGAGCTAAGTGAAATTGCAACATAAACATGTATGCACAGGAAAGGACTAAATAATCAAATTTTCAAAGAGTAATTGGTGAGTAGACAGGAAATAATAAAGTCCAACTGTCATACTTGTAAGCTTGCATCAACCCCAACCAGTCAGGGAGATGGCTGCCCCTCCCTGAGCCTGGTTCTGCTGGAGGTCTCTCCTTTTAAAAAGGGAGTTTTTCCTTCCCACTATTGCCAAGGGCTTGTTCACAGAGGGTGGTTTGACTGTTGGGGTCTTCTCCTTACAATATGAAGGGTCCTAGATAAATAAAGTTGAATTCAATTGATCTGAATCAAGACATTAGGTCAATAAGTAAATAGAAAGTTGTACCATGTTAATATCAAAATAATAACAGATGGAATAAGTAATCTTGCTTTTTAACTCTTAATTATAAGGTAGTATCTACAGATCTAATTCACATTAAGGTGAAGAATATTTATTCATGTTAAATATAAGTTCACAGTTTTTACTTACAGTGTTGTGCACACAAATCAATACATTCAAGAGCCAACAGACAGCACACAAAGTGTGCCACAAAGCAGCTGCTTAGAGGGCCAATGAGTGCTCTTGCAACGATTAGCACTGCAGTTAAAGATCCAGCCCACACCCAAAACAAGAAATCCATGAAGTAAATATGTGGTCATGTAAGCAGTCTCTTTATGGTTAAAAAGTACAAAGTAAAGGTGTCAATCCTTGCTGATGAGCATGTTCCCATTGCAAGCATATGAGTT